>CAMQGK010000634.1:0-12500 GCA_947000775.1 Pterois miles | reverse complement strand
ATATTTCCTTCATAATCAACAGGCACGCAGAGGCCTCTGCCCACAGAGAGGTGATGGCAGAGAGAAGTGTGAAAACATAAATTGTTCATTTTCTCAGCAACAGAAGCACTCAGACACACGGGGGGCACATCAATGGAAAGGTCTCATGGACCTCTATTATATATGTGAACCACCAGTAGGTGGCGCTCTTCTGGAGCCAACTCCTGAACGGAGGGTCGTAGAGACAAAACAAAAACATCGACGGAAAGAGCACAGTGAGCTGAGACAGACAGTCCTTTAACCGAAGCTCCGCCCCCTTGCTGCCCAGACCTAGGGGGCGCCAAATCCTGATTTTTTCAACTTTTGAAGAGTTATATCTCCAGAAAGGAAGAAGCCAGTGATATGATTCAGACATCATTTGAAAGCTCTCATAGAGCTCTATCCGTCTCTAATTCACTTTATTATTTTTGATCTCATATTTCCTTCATAATCAACAGGCACTCAGAGGCCTTTGCCCACAGAAAGCTGATGGCAGAGAGAAGTGTGAAAACATAAATTGTTCATTTTCTCAGCAACAGAAGCACTCAGACACACGGGGGGCACATCAATGGAAAGGTCTCATGGACCTCTATTATATATGTGAACCACCAGTAGGTGGCGCTCTTCTGGAGCCAACTCCTGACCGGAGGGTCGTAGAGACAAAACAAAAACATCGACGGAAAGAGCACAGTGAGCTGAGACAGACAGGCCTTGAACCAAAGCTCCGCCCCCTTGCCGCCCAGACCTAGGGGGCGCTAAATCCTAGGTTTTTTCAACTTTTGAAGAGCTATATTTCCAGAAAGGAAGAAGCCAGTGATATGATTCAAACATCATTTGAAAGCACTCATAGAGCTCTACCCGTCTCTAATTCACTTTATTATTTTTTATCTCATATTTCCTTCATAATCGACAGGCACGCAGAGGCCTCTGCCCACAGAGAGGTGATGGCAGAGAGAAGTGTGAAAACATAAATTGTTCATTTTCTCAGCAACAGAAGCACTCAGACACACGGGGGGCACATCAATGGAAAGGTCTCATGGACCTCTATTATATATGTGAACCACCAGTAGGTGGCGCTCTTCTGGAGCCAACTCCTGAACGGAGGGTCGTAGAGACAAAACAAAAACATCGACGGAAAGAGCACAGTGAGCTGAGACAGACAGTCCTTGAATTGAAGCCCCGCCCCCTTGCTGTCCAGACCTAGGGGGCGCTAAATCCTAGGTTTTTTCAACTTTTGAAGAGCTATATCTCCAGAAAGGAAGAAGCCAGTGATATGATTCAAACATCATTTGAAAGCACTCATAGAGCTCTAACCGTCTCTAATTCACTTTATTATTTTTGATCTCATATTTCCTTCATAATCAACAGGCACGCAGAGGCCTCTGCCCACAGAGAGGTGATGGCAGAGAGAAGTGTGAAAACATAAATTGTTCATTTTCTCAGCAACAGAAGCACTCAGACACACGGGGGGCACATCAATGGAAAGGTCTCATGGACCTCTATTATATATGTGAACCACCAGTAGGTGGCGCTCTTCTGGAGCCAACTCCTGAACGGAGGGTCGTAGAGACAAAACAAAAACATCGACGGAAAGAGCACAGTGAGCTGAGACAGACAGTCCTTTAACCGAAGCTCCGCCCCCTTGCTGCCCAGACCTAGGGGGCGCCAAATCCTGATTTTTTCAACTTTTGAAGAGTTATATCTCCAGAAAGGAAGAAGCCAGTGATATGATTCAGACATCATTTGAAAGCTCTCATAGAGCTCTATCCGTCTCTAATTCACTTTATTATTTTTGATCTCATATTTCCTTCATAATCAACAGGCACTCAGAGGCCTTTGCCCACAGAAAGCTGATGGCAGAGAGAAGTGTGAAAACATAAATTGTTAATTTTCTCAGCAACAGAAGCACTCAGACACACGGGGGGCACATCAATGGAAAGGTCTCATGGACCTCTATTATATATGTGAACCACCAGTAGGTGGCGCTCTTCTGGAGCCAACTCCTGACCGGAGGGTCGTAGAGACAAAACAAAAACATCGACGGAAAGAGCACAGTGAGCTGAGACAGACAGGCCTTGAACCAAAGCTCCGCCCCCTTGCCGCCCAGACCTAGGGGGCGCTAAATCCTAGGTTTTTTCAACTTTTGAAGAGCTATATTTCCAGAAAGGAAGAAGCCAGTGATATGATTCAAACATCATTTGAAAGCACTCATAGAGCTCTACCCGTCTCTAATTCACTTTATTATTTTTTATCTCATATTTCCTTCATAATCGACAGGCACGCAGAGGCCTCTGCCCACAGAGAGGTGATGGCAGAGAGAAGTGTGAAAACATAAATTGTTCATTTTCTCAGCAACAGAAGCACTCAGACACACGGGGGGCACATCAATGGAAAGGTCTCATGGACCTCTATTATATATGTGAACCACCAGTAGGTGGCGCTCTTCTGGAGCCAACTCCTGAACGGAGGGTCGTAGAGACAAAACAAAAACATCGACGGAAAGAGCACAGTGAGCTGAGACAGACAGTCCTTGAATTGAAGCCCCGCCCCCTTGCTGTCCAGACCTAGGGGGCGCTAAATCCTAGGTTTTTTCAACTTTTGAAGAGCTATATCTCCAGAAAGGAAACAGCCAGTGATATGATTCAGACATCATTTGAAAGCTCTCATAGAGCTCTATCACATATGTGAACCACCAGCAGGTGGCGCTCTTCTGGAGCCAACTCCTGAACGGAGGGTCGTAGAGACAAAACAAAGACATCGCCGGAAAGAGCACAGTGAGCTGAGACAGACTGTCCTTGAACCGAAGCTCCGGCCCCTTCCTGTGCAGAGCTAGGGGGCGCCAAATCCTGGGTTTTTCCAACCGGAAAAGTAAGAAGCATAAGGCACTCACTGGGATTCGAACCTGGGTCAACCGCATGAGAGGCAGCGATGCTAACCACTAGACCACCAGCACCTTAATGCATTGAACCAGGTTTTGGTCTTATATTTGTATTTCATCCTCCGTGCGCGATGTTGAGCTGCAACCCGGCATCTCCCTTTTCTCCTCTTTATCTCTGAGGGAACGTCAGGTCTCTCCTCTGAGTGTAGCAGCGTTGTGTTGCGGACCGCCATCAGCTGATCCCTGGTGTAAACAATGGGTCTGCTCGTGGGGTCCCCGCACACGGTCGTAAACATTGCAAAGTAGAAGAAGAGAAAATAATAATAATAATAATAATAATAATAATAATGATAATAATAATAGTAATAATAGTAATAATAACAACAACCAAAAAAGTGTATTTACACTTTGTACAGGTCCACAGTATTTGACAGTATTTACAGTATTTACTTTTTTATTTTTTTTATTTTTTATTGCACATTTTGCATAGGTTGTGTTATACTGTTTATTGCATTTGAGGTGTTATTGCACTTCTGAATGTGAGAGACTGCTTTACAGTTTAACTGTTTAGCAGTCTTATGGCCTGAGGAGAGAAACTGTTCCTTAGTCTACTGGTTTTAGTCCTGGGGGTCCTGTATCTCCTACCCGAGGGGAGGAGGGAGAACAGGCTGTTGTGGGGGTGTGTGGTGTTAGGGTTAGGGTCAAAGGGTCACAAAGTTATGGGGGCCCAAAGTCATTCAAGATTTCAATCTAATTTACCATCTGCAGGTGTTAAAAATTAAGAATTAAAACTTGAGAAGTACTACTAGGAAGAAAAAAGTACTATTCTCATCAACAGTGCCTAGATGAGTATCAATGTTGTACATTGTGGAGAGAATAAATATACTGTACATGATACGTACAATTTTTTGCACGTTTAACATGATAAAAACAGAAAAAAAACGGAAAAGTAAGAAGCATAAAGAGATGCTCTGACCGGGAATCGAACCCAGGTCTACTGCTTGAAAGGCAGCGATGCTAACCACTACACCAGAGCGACACACTGCACTATGGCAGATTGTAGTTTTATATTCCTATTTCAACCTCCGTGCGCGAAGTTGAGCTGCAGCCCGGCATCTCCTTTTTCTCCTTTTTGCTGAAATTGACTCATTGAGCTGGTCACAGGGTGTGGGATGGGCAAAAACATAGCTTTTTAAAAAATGGTCACAGAGCCAAAAGCAAGACATCGACGGAAAGGGCACAATGAGCTGAGTCAGGGAGTCCTTGAACCAAAGCCCCAGCCCCTTCCTGTACAGCGCTAGGGGGCGCCACATGTTTAGATTTTCCACCTTTTGAAGAGCTATATCTCTATAAAGGAAGAAGCCAGGGATGTGATTCAAACATCATTTGAAAGCTCTAATAGAGCTCTATCACATATGTGAGAATAAGATCTGTAGCTCATTTTTTTCTGCCCGAGCTCTAACTTGCTTCATGCTCGACAGGCCCATGCAGACTTGTACCTTCTACGTGTTGATGCCAGTGGGAGGTGAAAAGGAGAAAATTGCTCATTTTTGGCCGTAGAGGCTCGAGCCGGGCATCGTCGGAAAGGCCTGGTTGCACCGGAGCCGGGCGTGTTGAAGCCAGAGCTCTAGCCCGCTGCTGCGAGGAGCTAGGTGCCGCTAAAGTTCTCAGATTTTCACCTCGTTAAGTGCTGTATCTCAGCAAAGGAAGCACTCAGACACACGGGACCCACTTTGATGGAAAGCTCTGGTGGAGCTCAATCACATATGTCTTTCCCCAACAGGTGGCCCTCTTCTGGAGCCAACTCCTGAACGGAAGGTCATAGATACAAAACTCTTGCGTCATCATGTAGTCCTCAGTCTGTAGAAGGCAACGGTGAAATAGTTGTACTTCTAAGTTGGATGGTTCCAAAGTTATAGGGGCCAAAGTTCCCTCCAAATTTATGTCTGCTCAACTTCCAAATTCAAGTCTAGATTTAAGCAGGCGTCCCCCGTGATTTTGCCATCAATTTTGGGGCCCTTCCCTTGGGGCCAAAGGGCCCAAAATGATGTCAGGTGATGTTGGGGATCCCAGCTTTCAGTCAAAGAAGGTTTGAAGTCTCTAGCCCATAGCATGGTCAAATGGGAGCCAAAAAGACTCGTCCAGTTTTCGGTGAAATTCGCCCCGTGACCTTTTGACCTCTCAAACGTAAAGGGCCATAACTCGGGAACGCAAGGGGCGATGAAGATGGGCCCAACTGTTCCTGAAAGCTCTCAAGGAGCCCTACCGCATATGTGAGAATCAGGTCTGTAGTTCATCGTTTTGTGTCCGAGCTCCATATTGATTCAGGCTCAACAGGCCTATAGAGACTTGTACCTCCTAAGAGCTGATGGCAGAGGGAGGTGAAATGGAGAAAATTGCTCATTTTTGGTCGTGGAGGAATGAGCCAGGCATCATCGGAAAGGTGTGCTTGCACCGGACAGAGCCGTCATAAAAGTAGAGCTGTGGCCCACTGCTGCGAGGAGCTAGGTGGCGTTAAAGTTCTCAAATTTTCACCTCGTTAAGTGCTGTATTTCAGCAAAGGAAGCACTCAGACACACGGGACCCACATTGATGGAAAGCTCTGGTGGAGCTCCACCACATATGTCTTTCCCCAACAGGTGGCGCTCTTCTGGAGCCAACTCCTGAACGGAAGGTCATAGATACAAAACTCTTGCGTCATCATGTAGTCCTCAGTCTGTAGAAGGCAACGGTGAAATAGTTGTACTTCTAAGTTGGATGGTTCCAAAGTTATGGGGGCCAAAGTTCCCTCCAAATTTATGTTTGCTCAACTTCCAAATTCAAGTCTAGATTTAAGCAGGTGTCCGCCGTGATTTTGGCATAAATTTTGGGGCCCTTCCCTTGGGGCCAAAGGGCCCAAAATGATGTCAGGTGATGTTGGGGATCCCAGCTTTCAGTCAAAGAAGGTTTGAAGTCTCTAGCCCATAGTATGGCCAAATGGGAGCGAAAAAGACTCGTCCAGTTTTCGGTGAAATTCGCCCGGTGACCTTTTGACCTCTCAAACGTAAAGGGCCATAACTCGGGAACGCAAGGGGCGATGAAGATGGGCCCAACTGTTCCTGAAAGCTCTCAAGGAGCCCTACCGCATATGTGAGAATCAGGTCTGTAGTTCATCGTTTTGTGTCCGAGCTCCATATTGATTCAGGCTCAACAGGCCTATAGAGACTTGTACCTCCTAAGAGCTGATGGCAGAGGGAGGTGAAATGGAGAAAATTGCTCATTTTTGGTCGTGGAGGAATGAGCCAGGCATCATCGGAAAGGTGTGCTTGCACCGGACACAGCCGTCTTAAAAGCAGAGCTCTAGCCCGCTGCTGCGAGGAGCTAGGTGGCGTTAAAGTTCTCAAATTTTCACCTCGTTAAGTGCTGTATCTCAGCAAAGGAAGCACTCAGACACACGGGACCCACATTGATGGAAAGCTCTGGTGGAGCTCCACCACATATGTCTTTCCCCAACAGGTGGCGCTCTTCTGGATCCAACTCCTGAATGGACGGTCATAGAAACAAAATTCTTTCATCATCGTGTAGCCCTCAGTCTGTAGAAGGCAACGGTGCCCTAGTTTTACTTCTAAGTTGGATGGTTCCAAAGTTATGTGGGCCTAAGTTCCCTCCAAATTTATGTCTGCTCAACTTCCAAATTCAAGTCTAGATTTAAGCAGGCGTCCCCCATGATTTTGCCATCAATTTTGGGGCCCTTCCCTTAGGGCCAAAGGGCCCAAAATGATGTCAGGTGATGTTGGGGATCCCAGCTTTCAGTCAAAGAAGGTTTGAAGTCTCTAGACCATAGTATGGCCAAATGGGAGCCAAAAAGACTCGTCCAGTTTTCGGTGAAATTCGCCCGGTGACCTTTTGACCTCTCAAACGTAAAGGGCCATAACTCGGGAACGCAAGGGGCGATGAACATGGGCCCAACTGTTCCTGAAAGCTCTCAAGGAGCCCTACCGCATATGTGAGAATCAGGTCGGTAGTTCATCGTTTTGTGTCCGAGCTCCAAATTGATTCAGGCTCAACAGGCCTATAGAGACTTGTACCCCCTAAGAGCTGATGGCAGAGGGAGGTGAAATGAAGAAAATTGCTCATTTTTGGCCGTAGAGGAATGAGCCAGGCATCATCGGAAAGGTGTGCTTACACCGGACACAGCCGTCTTAAAAGCAGAGCTCTAGCCTGCTGCTGCCAGGAGCTAGGTGGCGTTAAAGTTCTCAAATTTTCACCTCGTTAATTGCTGTATCTCAGCAAAGGAAGCACTCAGACACACGGGACCCACATTGATGGAAAGCTCTGGTGAAGCTCCACCACATATGTCTTTCCCCAACAGGTGGCACTCTTCTGGAGCCAAATCCTGAACGGAGGGTCATAGAAACAAAACTCTTGCATCATCGTGTAGCCCTCAGTCTGGAGAAGGCAACGGTGCCCTAGTTTTACTTCTAAGTTGGATGGTTCCAAAGTTATGGGGGGCTAAATTCCCTCCAAATTTCTGTCTATGCTTATCCAAATTTCTGTCTGCTCAACATCCAAATGCCAGTCTAGATTTAAGCAGGCGTCCCCCATGATTTTGCCATCAATTTTGGGGCCCTTCTTTTGGGGCCAAAGGGCCCAAAATGATGTCAGGTGATGTTGGGGATCCCTGCTTTCAGTCAAAGAAGGTTTGAAGTCTCTAGACCATAGTATGGCCAAATGGGAGCCAAAAAGACTCGTCCAGTTTTCGGTGAAATTCGCCCGGTGACCTTTTGACCTCTCAAACGTAAAGGGCCATAACTCGGGAACGCAAGGGGCGATGAAGATGGGCCCAACTGTTCCTGAAAGCTCTCAAGGAGCCCTACCGCATATGTGAGAATCAGGTCTGTAGTTCATCGTTTTGTGTCCGAGCTCCATATTGATTCAGGCTCAACAGGCCTATAGAGACTTGTACCTCCTAAGAGCTGATGGCAGAGGGAGGTGAAATGGAGAAAATTGCTCATTTTTGGTCGTGGAGGAATGAGCCAGGCATCATTGGAAAGGTGTGCTTGCACCGGACAGAGCCGTCATAAAAGTAGAGCTGTAGCCCACTGCTGCGAGGAGCTAGGTGGCGTTAAAGTTCTCAAATTTTCACCTCGTTAAGTGCTGTATTTCAGCAAAGGAAGCACTCAGACACACGGGACCCACATTGATGGAAAGCTCTGGTGGAGCTCCACCACATATGTCTTTCCCCAACAGGTGGCGCTCTTCTGGAGCCAACTCCTGAACGGAAGGTCATAGATACAAAACTCTTGCGTCATCATGTAGTCCTCAGTCTGTAGAAGGCAACGGTGAAATAGTTGTACTTCTAAGTTGGATGGTTCCAAAGTTATGGGGGCCAAAGTTCCCTCCAAATTTATGTTTGCTCAACTTCCAAATTCAAGTCTAGATTTAAGCAGGCGTCCCCCGTGATTTTGCCATCAATTTTGGGGCCCTTCCCTTGGGGCCAAAGGGCCCAAAATGATGTCAGGTGATGTTGGGGATCCCAGCTTTCAGTCAAAGAAGGTTTGAAGTCTCTAGCCCATAGTATGGTCAAATGGGAGCCAAAAAGAATCGTCCAGTTTTCGGTGAAATTCGCCCGGTGACCTTTTGACCTCTCAAACGTAAAGGGCCATAACTCGGGAACGCAAGGGGCGATGAAGATGGGCCCAACTGTTCCTGAAAGCTCTCAAGGAGCCCTACCGCATATGTGAGAATCAGGTCTGTAGTTCATCGTTTTGTGTCCGAGCTCCATATTGATTCAGGCTCAACAGGCCTATAGAGACTTGTACCTCCTAAGAGCTGATGGCAGAGGGAGGTGAAATGGAGAAAATTGCTCATTTTTGGTCGTGGAGGAATGAGCCAGGCATCATTGGAAAGGTGTGCTTGCACCGGACAGAGCCGTCATAAAAGTAGAGCTGTAGCCCACTGCTGCGAGGAGCTAGGTGGCGTTAAAGTTCTCAAATTTTCACCTCGTTAAGTGCTGTATTTCAGCAAAGGAAGCACTCAGACACACGGGACCCACATTGATGGAAAGCTCTGGTGGAGCTCCACCACATATGTCTTTCCCCAACAGGTGGCGCTCTTCTGGAGCCAACTCCTGAACGGAAGGTCATAGATACAAAACTCTTGCGTCATCATGTAGTCCTCAGTCTGTAGAAGGCAACGGTGAAATAGTTGTACTTCTAAGTTGGATGGTTCCAAAGTTATGGGGGCCAAAGTTCCCTCCAAATTTATGTTTGCTCAACTTCCAAATTCAAGTCTAGATTTAAGCAGGCGTCCCCCGTGATTTTGCCATCAATTTTGGGGCCCTTCCCTTGGGGCCAAAGGGCCCAAAATGATGTCAGGTGATGTTGGGGATCCCAGCTTTCAGTCAAAGAAGGTTTGAAGTCTCTAGCCCATAGTATGGTCAAATGGGAGCCAAAAAGAATCGTCCAGTTTTCGGTGAAATTCGCCCGGTGACCTTTTGACCTCTCAAACGTAAAGGGCCATAACTCGGGAACGCAAGGGGCGATGAAGATGGGCCCAACTGTTCCTGAAAGCTCTCAAGGAGCCCTACCGCATATGTGAGAATCAGGTCTGTAGTTCATCGTTTTGTGTCCGAGCTCCATATTGATTCAGGCTCAACAGGCCTATAGAGACTTGTACCTCCTAAGAGCTGATGGCAGAGGGAGGTGAAATGGAGAAAATTGCTCATTTTTGGTCGTGGAGGAATGAGCCAGGCATCATCGGAAAGGTGTGCTTGCACCGGACACAGCCGTCTTAAAAGCAGAGCTCTAGCCCGCTGCTGCGAGGAGCTAGGTGGTGTTAAAGTTCTCAAATTTTCACCTCGTTAAGTGCTGTATCTCAGCAAAGGAAGCACTCAGACACACGGGACCCACATTGATGGAAAGCTCTGGTGGAGCTCCACCACATATGTCTTTCCCCAACAGGTGGCACTCTTCTGGAGCCAAATCCTGAACGGAGGATCATAGAAACAAAACTCTTGCATCATCGTGTAGCCCTCAGTCTGGAGAAGGCAACGGTGCCCTAGTTTTACTTCTAAGTTGGATGGTTCCAAAGTTATGGGGGGCTAAGTTCCCTCCAAATTTCTGTCTATGCTTATCCAAATTTCTGTCTGCTCAACATCCAAATGCCAGTCTAGATTTAAGCAGGCGTCCCCCATGATTTTGCCATCAATTTTGGGGCCCTTCCCTTAGGGCCAAAGGGCCCAAAATGATGTCAGGTGATGTTGGGGATCCCTGCTTTCAGTCAAAGAAGGTTTGAAGTCTCTAGACCATAGTATGGCCAAATGGGAGCCAAAAGACTCGTCCAGTTTTCGGTGAAATTCGCCCGGTGACCTTTTGACCTCTCAAACGTAAAGGGCCATAACTCGGGAACGCAAGGGGCGATGAACATGGGCCCAACTGTTCCTGAAAGCTCTCAAGGAGCCCTACCGCATATGTGAGAAGCAGGTCGGTAGTTCATCGTTTTGTGTCCGAGCTCCAAATTGATTCAGGCTCAATAGGCCTATAGAGACTTGTACCCCCTAAGAGCTGATGGCAGAGGGAGGTGAAATGAAAAAAATTGCTCATTTTTGGCCGTAGAGGATTGAGCCAGGCATCATCGGAAAGGTGTGCTTACACCGAACACAGCCGTCTTAAAAGCAGAGCTCTAGCCTGCTGCTGCCAGGAGCTAGGTGGCGTTAAAGTTCTCAAATTTTCACCTCGTTAAGTGCTGTATCTCAGCAAAGGAAGCACTCAGACACACGGGACCCACATTGATGGAAAGCTCTGGTGGAGCTCCACCACATATGTCTTTCCCCAACAGGTGGCACTCTTCTGGAGCCAAATCCTGAACGGAGGGTCATAGAAACAAAACTCTTGCATCATCGTGTAGCCCTCAGTCTGGAGAAGGCAACGGTGCCCTAGTTTTACTTCTAAGTTGGATGGTTCCAAAGTTATGGGGGGCTAAGTTCCCTCCAAATTTCTGTCTGCTCAACATCCAAATTCAAGTCTAGATTTAAGTAGGCGTCCCCCATGATTTTGCCATCAATTCTGGGGCCCTTCCCTTAGGGCCAAAGGGCCCAAAATGATGTCAGGTGATGTTGGGGATCCCAGCTTTCAGTCAAAGAAGGTTTGAAGTCTCTAGACCATAGTATGGCCAAATGGGAGCCAAAAAGACTCGTCCAGTTTTCTGTGAAATTCGCCCGGTGACCTTTTGACCTCTTAAACGTAAAGGGCCATAACTCGGGAACGCAAGGGGCGATGAACATGGGCCCAACTGTTCCTGAAAGCTCTCAAGGAGCCCTACCGCATATGTGAGAATCAGGTCGGTAGTTCATCGTTTTGTGTCCGAGCTCCAAATTGATTCAGGCTCAACAGGCCTATAGAGACTTGTACCCCCTAAGAGCTGATGGCAGAGGGAAGTGAAATGGAGAAAATTGCTCATTTTTGGCCGTAGAGCATTGAGCCAGGCATCATCGGAAAGGTGTGCTTGCACCGGACACAGCCGTCTTAAAAGCAGAGCTCTAGCCCGCTGCTGCGAGGAGTTAGGTGGCGTTAAAGTTCTCAAATTTTCACCTCGTTAAGTGCTGTATCTCAGCAAAGGAAGCACTCAGACACACGGGACCCACATTGATGGAAAGCTCTGGTGGAGCTACACCACATATGTCTTTCCCCAACAGGTGGCGCTCTTCTGGAGCCAACTCCTGAACGGAGGGTCATAGAAACAAAACTCTTGCATCATCGTGTAGCCCTCAGTCTGTAGAAGGCAACGGTGCCCTAGTTTTACTTCTAAGTTGAATGGTTCCAAAGTTATGGGGGGCTAAGTTCCCTCCAAATTTCTGTCTGCTCAACATCCAAATGCCAGTCTAGATTTAAGCAGGCGTCCCCCATGATTTTGCCATCAATTTTGGGGCCCTTCCCTTAGGGCCAAAGGGCCCAAAATGATGTCAAGTGATGTAGGGGATCCCAGCTTTCAGTCAAAGAAGGTTTGAAGTCTCTAGACCATAGTATGGCCAAATGGGAGCCAAAAAGACTCGTCCAGTTTTCGGTGAAATTCGCCCGTTGACCTTTTGACCTCTCAAACGTAAAGGGCCATAACTCGGGAACGCAAGGGGCGATGAACATGGGCCCAACTGTTCCTGAAAGCTCTCAAGGAGCCCTACCGCATATGTGAGAATCAGGTCGGTAGTTCATCGTTTTGTGTCCGAGCTCCAAATTGATTCAGGCTCAACAGGCCTATAGAGACTTGTACTCCCCTAAGAGCTGATGGCAGAGGGAGGTGAAATGTAGAAAATTGCTCATTTTTGGCCGTAGAGCATTGAGCCAGGCATCATCGGAAAGGTGTGCTTGCACCGGACACAGCCGTCTTAAAAGCAGAGCTCTAGCCCGCTGCTGCGAGGAGATAGGTGGCGTTAAAGTTCTCAAATTCTCACCTCGTTAAGTGCTGTATCTCAGCAAAGGAAGCACTCAGACACACGGGACCCACATTGATGGAAAGCTCTGGTGGAGCTACACCACATATGTCTTTCCCCAACAGGTGGCGCTCTTCTGGAGCCAACTCCTGAACGGAGGGTCATAGAAATAAAACTCTTGCATCATCGTGTAGCCCT
>CAMQGK010000633.1:0-147695 GCA_947000775.1 Pterois miles | reverse complement strand
TTAGCGCCCCTGGTGGCAGCAGACTGCTACATCCCTCAGATCCAGCCTACACCCCCACCAGCCAAACCAGACAATCCAACCAGAGCAGATGGACTGATTAGGAGGGCACAGACTCTCTAGGTATGGAGGGTGAACATATTTAACTATATCCTCAGTGAGGAGAGCAGAGGCTCTGCAACAAACATGGAATATCTGAAGAACAGAAAGATTGCAGGTTACTAAACACTAACTTTAAAGAAGAATCTGGACCAAATTTATCAGGATGAGAAACTTTCTGAGGATATTTTTGGCACTATAGTGAAGTTTTGCTTCACTCTCCTTCCTCGGGTGTCCCAGTCTCTTCAACCTCAAACTAGAGGAGCCACTAATGAAGAATCAAGCATCAGCTCAGGTAGATGTGACTGACTAAACATGCTTTCATCTATAAATACAGATTTTCATTTATTAAATGTAATATCACACCCCGGGTATAGTATTAGATAAACTGAATGGCAGCCTACATGTTATCCGGCAGCAGACCAACCACAGAGATGTCAGTCCTGTTCTTTCAGACTGAACTTGAACACACTGATGTTGTTTTTCTGCAGGGCATTCACACTGAGTCAGAATGGTTTGATCAGACGCTGCTGTCATTGTTCTCCTTTAGATTTAGATGTGAGTCTCTATTGTGAGACCTCTTAGATTATTTTAGTTACATACAGTTTAACTGAGCTTCCATCCAGTTTTAGAAAAGTTTTTTTAATTTAGCAAAATAACACTGCATCGTGAAGGATCTAAATCAGTTAGCAAAGTTGAAAATTGCCTTCAGTTTGGTGTGGAAAGAAAACTCAGAGTTCAATGTTAAATATGAAGTCAGAGCTAGTAGCTTTAATGATTATCACCATGAATTTCAGGATGCTTCAGCACAGCAGGAAACTACGGCAGAATGGTCCAATAGTTCAGCAGAGACCAAAGCAGAAGGAGGGACGAGAGCTGAGAGGGAGTCAGAAAAGGACTCTGACACTAAACGTTGCAGTAAATCTTTGTGTTGTAAATGCTAGGTGATCTTTGTGTTTCCACAAATGTAACTGTTAGTGAGACCAAAGGATGCAGTACGTATTAATTTGCTGGCCCATGACATTCTGACAGCTGGTCTATTGACATAATGCAGGAAATTTCACCTTCTCTAATTAGCTATCTATTTTTCTATACATTTGGTAAAGGTAAATATTAACAGTGTATAGTTTAGACTCTAAGGGGTCGGCAACCTTTAACACTCAAAGAGCCATTTCAAGCCCGGCCCCAGTTTCCACGGAAAAGACAACACTGGGAGCACAAACACTGACACTCTAAACTTTAGAGTGTCAGGCAACCTGATTGGCTGATCCAGCTCCTGTCAGGAGACCAGATTAAAAAAAAGAAGAAACCTATGAATAATAAAGACCGTGTACAAGACTCTTGGGCCATCTAAAAAATAAATAAAAATAAAGATAAACAGAATAAAAAAAAGAAAGAAAGGTCTTTTTGTTTTCTCAACCTGGAGGTTTAATGTAAAAGAAGTTTGGAAATTCAGATGAGCCTGCAGCTCTTTCATTTTATAGTCATGAGATGTAAGACTCATTTTCCATTAATGCTCTGTTTTCTTTAGAGAAACATTTTAGTTTTGAGACTCTGGAGTAGGACTGTTAATAGTCAGATCACTCCTGGATCAGTGGGTATAACAGTTTATATTGTTTTAACTCTAATCACAGAGAGGATGATGTGACTCATCTGGAACACATTTAGAAAAAGATAATAATAATAATAATGATAATAATAATAATAATAATAATAATAATAATAATGATAATGATAATGATAATAATAATAATAATAATAATAATAATAATAATAAACATTATTTGTATAGCACCGTTCATACAATGTTGCAACTCAAACTGCTTCCCAACAACTATTAAAGAATATTTAAAAACATGAAAAAATAAAACAAAATTTAAGTAAAATACATATAAAATCAGGGCTGCACAGTGGTGCCGTGGTTAGCACTCTCGCCTCACAGCAAGAGGGTCGCAGGTTCGATTCCGGCTTGGGACTCTTCTGTGTGGAGTTTGCATGTTCTCCCCATTTAAGCGGCTTCCTTCCACAGTCCAAAGACATGCTGTTTAGGTTAACTGATGACTCTAAATTGCCCATACGTGTGGATGTGAGCGTGAATGGCTGTCTGTCTGTTGTCTTGTTGACCTGTCCAGGTTGTACTCCACCTTCGTCCAATGCCAGCTGGGATCGGCTCCAGCCCTATCCCCCCTCCCCCGCGACCCCTAACGGGATAAGCGGATGACGATGGATGGATGGATGGACATATAAAATCAATAGTGCTGCCAAGAGGTGTTCAAACTGAATAAGAGTAAAATGAATACATATAAGTTAAATAAAATGTAAACAATTGTTAAAATGAATTAAGAGCTAATTGAAAGCTAAGGTGAACAGATACGTTTTTAGCTTCCTTTTAAAGATATCTGTTGAGTTGGCTTCCGTGATATCTAAGAGTAGTGTCTTCCAGAGTTTAGGGGTGTAAGTAAGATACACAACAACTCTCCATCGTAACTTTCCCCAAATTAATAA
Source organism: Pterois miles (assembly GCA_947000775.1). NCBI lineage: Eukaryota > Metazoa > Chordata > Actinopteri > Perciformes > Scorpaenidae > Pterois > Pterois miles. The sequence continues at coordinate 145,094 of CAMQGK010000633.1, read as the reverse complement.
ATACATGGTTCTCTGGAGAACAAGCTAATAACCTTTATAAACAACTAGATTTGATGAGTCCAGTTTAGTCAACACATGCATTGTATAAGATCTGCAATGGTCATGAGTTTTATATCATGAAGACTTCAGTCTGAGGACTGGTTTGGTTTGCTGCTACAACTGAAAACTTTACTTAAAACACTGATAAGTTCAAACACATCCATCATGGTAGCTTCTTGATCATTTTCAGCATTCCTCATTGAAACTAATACGGGCAATGATTGTAAATGAGAAAAGTGTCTTATAAGAAAGTAATGTTCAAAATTACAAAAAAAAAAAAATAAATCAAAATGTCAAACATTTTCATTTTTAACAATATTTTTATTTGGGTTCTTGCATAAAAAGAAACAATATATACAAAAAAGAGCAAGCAAGCACAGTACAGCGTCAAATTAATGGGTAAACAATATAAAACAGTAACTGAAACAGCAGTAAATATACAGATGTTTAAGAAAACTCAGTGCAAAGAAATATTAATGGACACATGGGCCACTCCATTTTTAAAATCTATTTCCTGTTATCCTACCCACACTCAGCCTCCTACTCTGTCAATTATCATCAACATTTTGTATCATAAACTCCATAAATCGCTTTTCAAAAACTGCCAAATTTCCTTTAGTGCTGTATGTTAGTTTTGTATGTTAGTTAGTTTTTTTTTCCTTCTGGGGGGAAGAAGATCTAATTGTGGTAGACGAAATTCAGCATCAGAGTCCTGTTTTCCAGAAAATGTAGATTTCGTGTCGATGGCTGTGTGTTCATCCTTCAGACGACATAATACCAATTAAAAGAAGAAGATGGTGAACATTTAAATGTAAAAGCAGCTCCACCCAACGCCTCTCCCAGCAACCTGCAGGCCCCGCCTCCACCCATTGCCTCTGCCGGCAGCCTGCAAGCCCCGCCTCCACCCGCACACTTTGTCAGACAGCTGCGGGCCCCGCCTCCACCTGCAGGCTCCGACCAACAGCTGCGGGCCGAGCCTCCGCCAGCAGCTTCGGGCCGAGCATCACCCCAATTACTCTGTCAGCAACCTGCAGGCCCCGCCTCCACCCGCACGCTTTGTCAGACAGCTGCGGGCCCCGCCCTCCACCTGCAGCTCCAGCCAACACCGGCGGGCCCAGCCCCCACCAGCAGCTTTGGACCGATCACCCAAATTGCTCTGTCGGCAACCAGCCGGCCCCCCCTCCCCCCACTACCTCTGCCGGCAACCAGCAGGCCCCCCCTCCACCTATTATCTCTTTTGCCGGCAACCTGCAGGCCCTGCCTCCACCCATTATCTCTGCCTCTGCCGGCAACCTGCAGGCCCTGTTCCACCCATTGCCTCTGCCGGCAACCTGCAGGCCCCGCCTAGACCCATTTCCTCTGCCGGCAACCTGCAGGCACCGCCTCCACCCGCACGCTTTGTCAGACAGCTGTGGGCCCCGCTTCCATCTGCAGGCTCCGGCAAAAAGCTGCGGGCCAAGCCTACACCATCAGCTTGGGGCCGAGCATCCCCCAATCCCCTTCCCACCACCCCCGGGCCCCCCCCCCCCCCCCCCCCCCTCCCCCCACCCCCTGGGGGCCCCCCCCCCCCCCCACCCCTCCCCCTGAAACCCACACCCCCTGCCTCCACCAGATTGCTTTGTCAGACAGCTGTGGGCCCCGCCTCCACCTGCAGGCTCCGGCCAACAGCTGCAGGCCGAGCCTCCACCAGCAGCTTCGGTCCAAGCATCACCCCAAGTCCTCTGCTGGCAACATGCAGGCCCCGCCTCTATCCATTGTCCTCTGCCAGCAACCTGCAGGCCCCGCCTTCACCCATTGCCTCTCCTAGCAACCTGCAGGCACTGCCTCGACCCATTGCCTCTGCCGGCAACCTGCAGGCCCTGCCTCCACCCATTGCCTTTGCCGGCAACCTGCAGGCCCCGCCTCCACCCGCACGCTTTGTCAGACAGCTGCGGGCCCCGCCTCCACCCATTGCCTCTGCCGGCAACCTGCAGGCCCCGCCTCCACCCATTGCCTCTGCCGGCAACCTGCAGGCCCCGCCTCCACCCGCACGCTTTGTCAGACAGCTGCGGGCCCCGCCTCCACCTGCAGGCTCCAGCCAACAGCTGTGGGCCGAGCCTCCACCAGCAGCTTTGGACCGAGCATCACCCAAATTGCTCTGTCGGCAACCAGCAGGCCCCGCCTCCACCCATTACCTCTGCTGGCAACCTGCAGGCCTCGCTTCCATCCATTGCCTCTGCCAGCAACCTGCAGGCCCTGGCTCCACCCATTGCCTCTACCGGCAACCTGCAGGTCCCACCTCCACCCATTGCCTCTACCGGCAACCTGCAGGTCCCGCCTCCACCCATTGCCTCTACCGGAAACCTGCAGGCACCGCCTCCACCCATTGCCTCTACCGGAAACCTGCAGGCACCGCCTCCACCCGCACGCTTTGTCAGACAGCTGTGGGCCCCGCCTCCACCCATTGCCTCTGCTGGCAACCTGCAAGCCCCGCCTCCACCCAAGGCCTGTACCGGCAAGCTGCAGGCCTCTACCGGCAACGTGCAGGCCCCTTCTCCACCCATTGCATCTGCCGGCAACCTGCAGGCCCCGCCTCCACTTATTGCCTCAAATGGCAACCTGCAGGCACCGCCTCCACCCGCACGCTTTGTCAGACAGCTGCGGGACCCACCTCTAACTGCATGCTCCGGCAAAAAGCTGCGGCCTCCACCATCAGCTTGGGGCCGAGCATCCCCTCAATTTCTCTGCCGGCAACCTGCGGGCCCCGCCTCCACCCAACGCCTCTGCCAGAAACCTGCAGGTCCCGCCTCCACCCATTGCCTCTACCGGAAACCTGCAGGCACCCCCTCCACCCGCACGCTTTGTCAGACAGCTGCGGGCCCCTCCACCTGCAGGCTCCGGCAAAAAGCTGCGGGCCGAGCCTCCACCATCAGCTTGGGGCCAAGCATCCCCCCCAATTCCTCTGCCAGCACCCTGCAGGCCCCGCCTCCACCCATTGCCTCTGCCGGCAGCCTGCAGGCCCCGCCTCCACCCGCACACTTTGTCAGACAGCTGCAGACTCCGCCTCCACCTGCAGGCTCCGGCAATAAGCTGCGGGCCGAGCCTCCACCATCAGCTTGGGGTCGAGCATCCCCCCCAATTCCTCTGCCAGCAACCTGCAGGCCCCGCCTCCACCCATTGCCTCTGCTGGCAGCCTGGAGGCCCCGCCTCCACCCGCACACTTTGTCAGACAGCTGCAGACTCCGCCTCCACCTGCAGGCTGCGGGCCGAGCCTCCACCATCAGCTTGGGGCCGAGCATCCCCCCCATTCCTCTCCACATTCCTCTGCCAGCAACCTGCAGGCCCCGCCTCCACCCATTGCCTCTGCCGCCAACCTATGGGCCCTCTTCCACCCAGCGCCTCTTCCGGCAACCTGCAGGCCTCACCTCCACCCATTGCCTCTGCCTGCAACCTGCAGGCACCGCCTCCACCCGCACGCTTTGTCAGACAGCTGTGGGCTGAGCCTCCACCCAAAGCCTCTGCCCGCAACTAGCAAATTCCACCTCCAGCTGCAGGTTCTGGCAGACAGCTTTGGGCTGAGCATCCCCCCACTGCCTCTGCCAGAATTCTGTGGGCCTTGCCTCCACCCAACCCCTCTGTCGGCAACCTGTGGGCCCCACCTCCAGTTGGTAAAGGCTCGGCCCAAGCTGTCTTTAGGAACCTGCAGGTGGAGGCGGGATCCGCAGGTTTCTGGCAGAGATGTTGGATGGATGCCCAGCCTTCAGCTGTCTTCCGGAACCTGCTGGTAGAGGAGAGGTTCCCAAGTTTGCCTTTGGTGGAGGCTTTGCCCGCAGGTTGCCTGCAGAAGCTTTAGGTGGAGGCTGTAGGTGCCCGCAAGTTGCCGGCAGAGGCTTTGGGTGGATGCCCAGCCCGCAGCTGTCTGCCGGAACCTGCAGGTGGAGGCGGGGCCTGATGTTGCTGGCAGAGGCTTTGGGTACAGACTCGGCCCAATGCTGTTTGCCAGAACCTGCAGGTGGAGGTTTTTGCCCGCGTTTGTCTGATCAAGCTTCCGGGTGGAGGTCCGGCCCGCAGGTTGCCGACAGAGGCTTTGGGTGGAGGTGGGGACTGCAGCTTGCTAGCACAGGCGTTGGGTGGAGGCTCGGCCCGCAGCTGTCTCCCGGCACCTGCAGGTGGAGGCGGGGCTTGCAGGGTGTTGGCAGAGGCGTTGCGTCGAGGCGCTGCCCGAAGCTGCAGGTGGAGGCGGGGCCCGCAGGTTACCGGCAGAGACATTGAGTGGAGGCAAGGCCCGCGGCAGTCTGCCCACACCTGCAGGTGGAAGCAGGGCCCGCAGTTAGCGGGCAGAGTCGTTTGGTGTAGGCTCGGCTCGCAGCTTTCTGCCAGAGCCTGAAGGTGGAGGGGGGCTCGAAGGTTGCCGGAAGAGGCATGCGGTGGAGGCTTTGCCTGCAGCAATTTGCCGGCACCTACAGGTGGAGGTGGGGCCTTCAGGGTGCCGGCAGAGGCATTGGGTAGGGGCTCGGCCCGCAGCCATCTGCCGGACCCTGCAGGTGGAGGGGGGCCCGCAGGTTGCCGGCAGAGGGATTGGGTGGAGGCTCGGCCCACAGCAGTCTACTGGAACCTGCAGGTAGAGGTTTCAGTCATAGCTTTCTGCCAGAACTTGTGGGTGGAGGCGGGGCCTGCAGGTAGCTGGCAGAGGCGTTGGGTGGAGACTTGGCCCGCAGCTGTCTGCCAGAGCCCGCAGGTGGAGGTGGGGCCTGCAGGTAGTTGGCAAAGGCGTTGGGTGGAGACTTGGCCCGCAGCTGTCTGCCAGAGCCAACAGGTGAAGGCGGGGCCTTTAGGGCACTGGCAGAGGCATTGGATGGAGCCTCAGTCCGCAGCTGTCTGCAGGCACCTGCAGGTGGAGGCGGGGCCTGCAGGGTACCGGCAGAGGCATTGAGAAGAGCCTCGGCCCACAGCTGTGTCTCAGAGCTGGCAAGTGGAGGCAGGGCCTGCTGGCAGAGGCATTAGGTGGAGCCTCAGCCTGCAGCTGTCTGTAGGAGTTGGCAAGTGGAGGCGGAGCCTGCAAGTTGCCACCAGATTTGCTTCAGTCCGTAGATGTCTGCTGCAACCTGCAGGTGGAGGCAGGGCTTGCAGGTAGCCCGCAGAGGTGTTGGGTCAAGGCGTTGCCCGAAGCTGCAGGTGGAGACTTTGCCCGCAGGCAGACTGCTGCCAGGCAGAGTCATTTGGTGGAGCCTTGGCCCACAGCTGTCTGCCAGAGCCGGCAGGTGGAGGCGGGGCCTGCAGGGTGCCAGCAGAGGCATTGGGTCGACTCCCGGCTCGGAGCAGTCTGCCGGTACCTGCAGGTGGATGCAGGGCCCGCAGGTTACCGGAAGAGACATTGTGTGGAGGCGCTGCCCGAAGCTGCAGGTGGAGTCTTTGCCAGCAGCAGTTTGCCAGCACCTGCAAGTGGAGGTGGGGCTAGCAGGTAGCCGGCAGAGGCGTTTGGTGGAGGCTTGGCCCGCAGCTGTCTGCCAGAGCCGGCAGGTAGAGGCAGGGCCTGCAGGATGCTTGCAGAGGCGTTGGGTGTTGCCTCAGCCAGAAGCAGTCAGCCGGCACCTGCAGGTGGAGGTGGGGCCCACAGGTTACCGGCAGAGACGTTGAGTGGAGGCATGGCCCACAGCAGTCTGACGGCACCTGCAGGTGGAGGCGGGGCCTGCAGGGTGCTTGCAGAGGCGTTGGGTGGAGCCTTAGCCAGAAGCTTTCTGCCGGCACCTGCAGGTGGAGGCGGGGCCCGCAGATTACCGGCAGAGACATTGAGTGGAGGCCAGGCCCGTGGCAGTCTGCCCGCACCAGCAAATGGAGGTGGGGCCTGCAGGTAGCTGGCAGAAGCGTTGGGTCGAGGCTCGGCCCACAGCAGTCTGCTGGAACCTGCAGGTGGAGGTTTGGTCCGCAGCTGTCTGCCAGAACTTGCGGGTGGAGGTGGGGCCTGCAGGTAGCTGGCAGAGGCGTTGGGTGGAGACTTGGCCCGCAGCTGCCTGCCAGGGCCCGCAGGTGGAGGTGGGGCTAGCAGGTAGCTTGCAGAGGCGTTGGTTGGAGACCTTGCCCGCAGCTGTCTGCTAGAGGCAGCAGGTGGAGGCGGGGCATTTAGGGCCCTGGCAGAGGCATTGGATAGAGCCTCAGTCTGCAGCTATCTGCGGGCACCTGCAGGTGGAGGCGGGGCCTGCAGGGTACCGGCAGAGGCTTTGAGAGGAGCCTCGGCCCACAGCTGTGTCTCAGAGCTGGCAATTGGAGGCAGGGCCTGCCAGCAGAGGCATTGGGTGGAGCCTCAGCCCGCAGCTGTCTGTAGGAGCTGGCAAGTGGAGGCAGAGCCTGCAGGTTGCCACCAGCTATGCTTCAGTCCACAGATGTCTACTGCAACCTGCAGGTGGAGGCAGGGCCTTCTGGCAGAAGCATTGGGTGGAGCCTCAGCCTACAGCTGTCTGTAGGAGCTGACAAGTGGAGGCGGAGCCTGCAGGTTGCCACCAGATTTGCTTCAGTCCGCAGATGTCTGCTGGAACCTGCAGATGGAGGCGGGGCCTGCAGGGTGCCAGCAGAGGCGTTGGGTCGAGGCGCTGCCCGAAGCTGCAGGTGGAGGCGGGGCCCGTAGGTTACCGGAAGAGACATTGTGTGGAGGCGCTTACCGAAGCTGCAGGTGGAGTCTTTGCCAGCAGCAGTTTGCCAGCACCTGCAGGTGGAGGCGGGGCTAGCAGGTAGCCGGCAGAGGCATTTGGTGGAGGCTTGGCCCACAGCTGTCTGCCAGAGCCGGCAGGTGGAGGCAGGGCCTGCAGGATGCTTGCAGAGGCGTTGGGTGGAGCCTCAGCCAGAAACTGTCTGCCGGCACCTGCAGGTGGAGGCGGGGCCTGCAGTTAGCAGGCAGAGTCGTTTGGTGGAGGCAAGGCCTGCGGAAGTCTGCCCGCACCTGCAGGTGGAGGCGGGACCTTTCTTTCTTCTTGCTTTCTGCCAGAGTCTGAAGGTGAAGGGTGGCCCGCAGGTTGCCGGCAGAGGCATACGGTGGAGGCTTTGCCTGCAGCTTTTTAACTACAGGTGGAGGCGGGGCCTGCAGGGTGCCGGCAGAGGCATTGGGTAGGGGCTCGGCCCGCAGCTATCTGCCGGACCCTGCGGTGGAGGGGGGCGGCAGAGGCATGGGATGGAGGCTCGGATCGCAGCAGTCTGCCAGCACCTACAGGTGGAGGCGGGGCCTGCAGGTTACCGGCAGAGACATTGAGTGGAGGCAAGGCCCGCGGCAGTCTGACCGCACCTGCAGGTGGAGGCGGGGCCTGCAGTTAGCGGGCACAGTTGTTTGGTGGAGGCTCGGCCCGCAGCTTTCTGCCAGAGCCTGAAGGTGGAGGCTGCCTCTCCAGAGGCATAGGGTGGAGGCTTTGCCTGCAGCTTTTTAACTACAGGTGGAGGCGGGGCCTGCAGGGTGCCGGCAGAGGCATTGGGTAGGGGCTCAGCCCACAGCCATTTGCTGGACCCTGCGGTGGAGGCGGGGCCTGCAGGTTGCTTGCAGAGGCCTTGGATGGAGGCGGGGCACACAGGTTGCCGCCAGAGCCATTGGGTGGAGGTGGGGTCCGCAAGTTGCAGGCAGAAAAATTGGGGGGATGCCCTCCACCCGCACGCTTTGTCAGACAGCTGCGGGCCCCACCTCCACCTGCAGACTCCGGCCAACAGCTGTGGGCCGAGCCTTTACAAGCAGCTTCGGGATGAGCATCACCCCAAGTCCTCTGCCGGCAACCTGCAGGCCCCGCCTCCACCCATTGCCTCTGCCGGCAATCTGCAGGCCCCGCCTCCACCCACACGCTTTGTCAGACAGCTGCGGGCCCCCGCCTCCACCTGCAGGCTCCGGCCAACAGCTGCGGGCCGAGCCTCCACCAGCAGCTTCTGGCCAAGCATCACCCCAAGTCCTCTGTCAGCAACCTGCAGGCCCTGCCTCCATCCATTGCCTTTTCCAGCAACCTGCAGGCCCCGCCTCCACCCATTGCCTCTATTGGCAACCTGCAGGCACTGTCTCCACCCGCACGCTTTGTCAGAAAGCTGCGGGCCCGTCCTCCACCTGCAGGCTCCGGCAAAAAGCTTCGGGCCGAGCCTCCACCATCAGCTTGGGGCTGAGAATCTCAGCAATTCCTCAGCCGGCAACCTGTGGGCCCCACCTCCACCCAACACCTCTGCCAGCAACCTGCAGGCCCTGTCTCCACCCATTCCCTCTGCCAGCAAACTGCAGGCAACGCCTCCACCCATTACCTCTGACAGCAACCTATAGGCCCCGGCTCCACCCATTGCCTCTGCCAGAAACCTGCAGGCCGAAGGCCCGCCTCCAAACGCATGCTATGTCAGTAAGCTGTGGGCACCACCTCCACCTGCAGGCTCCAGCCAACAGCTGCGGACCGAGCCTCCACCAGCAGCTTCGGGCTGAGCATCACCCCAATTCCTCTACCGGCAACCTGCAGGCCCCATTTCCACCCATTGCCTCTGCCGGCAACCTGAAGTCCCCGCCTCCACCCATTTTCTCTAGTGGCAACCTGCAGGCACCGCCTCCACCCGCACGCTTTGTCAGACAGCTGCGGGCCCCGCCTCCACCCATTGCCTCTGCTGGAAACCTGCAAGCCCCGCCTCTACCCAAGGCCTGTACCGGCAAGCTGCAGGCCTCTACTGGCAACGTGCAGGCCCCTTCTCCACCCATTGCCTCTGCCGGCAACCTGAAGGCCCCGCCTCCACCCATTTTCTCTAGTGGCAACCTGCAGGCACCGCCTCCACCCGCAAGCTTTGTCAGACTGCTGTGGGCCCTGCCTCCACCTGCAGGCTCCGGCAATAAGCTGTGGGGCGAGCCTCCACCATCAGCTTGGGGTCGAGCATCCCGCCCACTTCCTCTGCCAGCAACCTGCAGGCCCCGCCTCCACCCATTGCCTCTGCCAGCAGCCTGCAGGCCCCGCCTCCACCCACACACTTTGTCAGACAGCTGCAGACTCCGCCTCCACCTGCAGGCTCCGGCCAACAGCTGCGGGCTGAGACTCCACCAGCAGCTTCGGGCCGAGCATCACCCCAAGTCCTCTGCTGGCAACCTGCAGGTCTCGCTTCCATCCATTGCCTCTGCCAGCAACCTGCAGGCCCTGGCTCCACCCATTGCCTCTACCGGCAACCTGCAGGTCCTGCCTCCACCCGCACGCTTTGTCAGACAGCTGCGGGCCCCGCCTCCACCCATTGCCTCTGCTGGAAACCTGCCAAGGCCTGTACCGGCAAGCTGCAGGCCTCTACTGGCAACGTGCAGGCCCCTTCTCCACCCATTGCATCTACCGGCAACCTGCAGGCCCCGCCTCCAATTATTGCCTCTAACGGCAACCTGCAGGCACCTCCACCCTCACGCTTTGTCAGACAGCTGCGGGACCCACCTCCAACTGCAGGCTCCGGCAAAAAGCTGCGGCCTCCACCATCAGCTTGGGGCCGAGCAGCAGATGGAGGCGGGGCATTTAGGGCCCTGGCAGAGGCATTGGATAGAGCCTCAGTCTGCAGCTGTCTGCGGGCACCTGCAGGTGGAGGCAGGGCCTGCAGGGTACCGGCAGAGGCATTGAGAAGAGCCTCGGCTCACAGCTGTGTCTCAGAGCTGGCAATTGGAGGCAGGGCCTGCCAGCAGAGGCATTGGGTGGAGCCTCAGCCTGCAGCTGTCTGTTGGAGCTGGCAAGTGGAGGTGGAGCCTGCAGGTTGCCACCAGATTTGCTTCAGTCCGCAGATCTCTGCTGGAACCTGCAGGTGGAGGCGGGGCTTGCAGGTAGCCGGCAGAGGCGTTGGATGGAGACTCGGACCACAGCTCTCTGCCGGAGCCAGCAGGTGGAGGCGGGGCCTGCAGGGTGCCAGCAGAGGCGTTGGGTCGAGGCGCTGCCCGAGGCTGCAGGTGGAGACTTTGCAGCAGTCTGCCGGCACCTGCAGGTGGAGGCGTGGCCTGCAGGTTACCGGCAGAGACATTGAGTGGAGGCAAGGCTCGCGGCAGTCTGCCCGCACCTGCAGGTGGAAGCGGGGCCTGCACTTAGCAGTTAGAGTCATTTGGTGGAGGCTTGGTCCACAGCTGTCTGCCTGAGCCCGCAGGCAGAGGCGCTTCGTGGAGCCTCAGCCAGAAGCTGTCTGACGGCACCTGCAGGTAGAGGTGGGGCCCACGGGTTACCGGCACAGACATTGAGTGGAGGTTCGGCCCTCAGCTGTTTGCTGGAGCCGGCAGGTGGAGGCGGGGCCTACAGGGTGCCAGCAGAGGCATTGGGTCGAGTCCCGGCTCGCAGCAGTCTGCCGGTACCTGCAGGTGGAGGCAGGGCCCGCAGGTTACCGGCAGAGACATTGTGTGGAGGCGCTTACCGAAGCTGCAGGTGGAGTCTTTGCCAGCAGCAGTTTGCCAGCACCTGCAGGTGGAGGCGGGGCTAGCAGGTAGCCGGCAGAGGCGTTTGGTGGAGGCTTGGCCCGCAGCTGTCTGCCAGAGCCGGCAGGTGGAGGCAGGGCCTGCAGGATGCTTGCAGAGGCGTTGGGTGGAGTCTCAGCCAGAAACTGTCTGCCGGCACCTGCAGGTGGAGGCGGGGCCCGCAGGTTACCGGCAGAGACATTGAGTGGAGGCATGGCCCGCGGCAGTCTGCCCGCACCAGCGAGTGGAGGTAGGGCCTGCAGGTAGCAGAGGCGTTAGGTGGAGGCTCGGCCCGCAGCAGTCTGGTGGAACCTGCAGGTAGAGGTTTGGCCTGCAGCTGTCTGCCTGAACTTGTGGGCGGAGGTGGGGCCTGCAGGTAGCTGGCAGAGGCGTTGGATGGAGACTTGGCCTGCAGCTGTCTTCCAGAGCCCGCAGTTGGAGGTGGGGCCTGCACGTGCAGCTACGTAGCTGGCAGAGGCGTTGGGTGGAGACTTGGCCCGCATTTTTCTGCCAGAGCCAGCAGGTGGATGCGGGGCATTTAGGGCCCTGGCAAAGGCATTGGATGGAGTCTCAGTCCGCAGCTGTCTGCGGGCACCTGCAGGTGGAGGCGGGGCCTGCAGGGTATTGGCAGAGGCATTGAGAGAAGACTCAGCCCACAGCTGTGTCTCAGAGCTGGCAAGTGGAGGCGGGGCCTGCTGGCAGAGGTATTGGGTGGAGCCTCAGCCTGCAGCTGTCTTTAGGAGCTGGCAAGTGGAGGTGGAGCCTTCAGGTTGCCACCAGATTTGATTCAGTCCACAGATGTCTGCTGGAACCTGCAGGTGGAGGCAAGGCTTGCAGGTAGTCGGCAGAGGCATTGGATGGAGGCTCAGACCGCTGCTGTCTGCCGGAGCCGGAGGGTGGAGGCGGGGTCTTCAGGGTGCCGGCAGACGCTTTGGATCGAGGCGCTGCCCGAAGCTGCAGGTTGGGTCTTTGCCAGCATCAGTCTGCCGGCATCTGCAGGTGGAGGCAGGCCCCGCAGGTTACCGGCAGAGACATTGTGTGGAGGCACTGCCCGAAACTGCAGGTGGAACCTTTGCCGGCAGCAGTTTGCCGGCACCTGCAGGTGGAGGCGGAGCTTGCAGGGTGCTGGCAGAGGCGTTGGGTGGAGCCTCAGACAGAAGCAATCTGCCGGCACCTGCAGGTGGAGGCGAGGCCTGCAGGGTGCTTGCAGAGGCGTTGCGTGGAGCCTCAGCCAGAAGCTGTCTGCCGGCACCTGCAGGTGGAGGCGGGGCCTGTAGGGTGCTGGCAGAGGCGTTGGGTGGTGCCTCAGCCAGAAGCCGTCTGCCGGCACCTGCAGGTGGAGGTGGGGCCTGCAGGTTACCGGCAGAGACATTGAGTGGAGGCCCGGCCTGGAGCTGTCTGCTGGAGCCGGCAGGTGGAGGCGGGGCCTGCAGGGTGCCAGTAGAGGCATTGGGTCGAGTTCCGGCCCAGAGCAGTCTGCCGGCACCTGCAGGTGGAGGCGGGGCCTGCAGGTAGCCGGCAGAGGCGTTTGGTGGAGGCTTTGCCCGCAGCTGTCTGCCAGAGCCAGCAGTTGGAGGCAGGGCCTGCAGGTGTTTAACATGGAACTATTTTTCACTGTTCGAGGCAGAGGAGATGGTGGACAAAAAAGGATTTAGATGGAGCATGTGTGCAACCATCTGCTGCCTGCAGGTGGAGGCTAAGACAGCAGATGGCTGCTGAGATGAAGTCGGTCGGTGGCTGAAATTGGTGGAGGTTGGCAAAGGCTATTCACTAAAGGTGGATATTTTGCTAGTAGTTGATGGTGGAGACTGTAGGTGGAGGATCTAACCCTGAACTGCATGTACTGACTAAAAACAGATTATTCTTAAAAAGAAAACTTAAACTCACAATATTATATAAAGAATATTTAAAATCACAATATTTACAGATCCCTTAAAATCACAGTATTTACAGATTTCATCAAATAGAGCTAATTTGATCAGGTTTCATTTCTTAGCTCTTTTAGTTGATGGAGTCCTCGGCTTTGGTTCTCCCTCAGTGTCGACATCATAACGGGGAGGAGAGACTCCAACCCCGTATGACACCTCCACCTGAACCAGCCCGTCTTCAACGACTGATGAGGTCATCGTGGGACGACCCAGCCTCTCCCACAGCTTCTGCTTGATGCGCCGTCCAAGCTCTAAACTGTAGGGACGCTGGCGGCCATTCTTGAACCTGTGAGGAGCCCAGGTAACATACATTTAATCAGAATGATTTGTGTGGTCAAAATGCTTATTTTTAGGTTGCAGTTATTGAAGAATATAATAATGATCTGATTGAAAGAGTCCTGATGTTTGGCTCAAACATACCTCAGCATGTCATCAACCACTTCGTGGTAGATCCGCTGGTACTCTTCCACCGGGTAGTTGTTGATCAACAGAGGGCCGTCGTTGAGCAGAGGAGCAGAGGAGGGGCTGAGGGCTGGGGGCCACCTTGGAGACCACTGGCAGCTCAGAAGGGGAGATGGTGGCAGATGGGATGGAGGGCTGAGGAATGGGGACCTGCTTCACCACCTCTGGAGGTTCAGCCACGGAGGTCCGCTTCCTCTTCCTGGGAAGGCCGGCAGTCGAAGCAGAGTGATGGTGCTCCTGGAGAAGGTTAGCAACACCAGAGGATGTCAGACTCCAGTTAACTTCTGACTGAACAATAAGCTTTAATAAGCAATAAGAAAAATACATCAGATGCACTGCAGAGGACTAATTCCTTATTTTTTGTCCTTTTTAACTGTAATTCAGACATTAAGTCCTGGATGGCAGAGAACTTTCTACAACTCAACCAGGACAAAACTCAGGTTTTAGCTATTGGTACATGGGATCAGAGAGAGAAACTGGTGAGCAAACTACAAGCCGCCTCTTTTAGCCCATGTCAACAATTAAAAATCTTGGTGTAACATTTGACGCAGAACTGAATTTTGAGTCTCACATGAAGGACATCATAAGAAAGGCATTTTATAATTTAAAGGACATTGCCAAAGTATGCCAGTTTCTCTCTCAATGCTTTTATTCATGCTTTTATTACCTGCAGGATTGATTACGGCAATGCTCTTCTTTCTGGTCTCCCTAAAAGATTTTGCAGCTGCAATTACTTGAAAACTCAGCCACTCGAATGTTGACAAAGACCAGAAAGAGAGCTCACATTACACCGATTTTAAAGTCTCTGCATTGGCTTCCTGTGTCTTTTAGAATGGATTTTAAAAGTCTTTTATTGGTTTATAAACCTCTAAATGCACTAGCTCCTTCTTATTTAACTAACTTGCTTTTATCATATGAACCCAGCAGAGCCCTCAGGTCTTCTTGAAGTGGCCTTTTTACTGAACCCAAAGTCAGGACTAAAACATACGGGGCGGCATCTTTTTACTACTATGGAATAAGCTCCCTGAAGATCTGAGGCGACATGTAATATTAATAGTTTTAAAAGTAAGGTTAAGACCCATCTTTTTAGTCTGGCCTTTAACTAGATTTTTCTTAATCAATTTTAGGTATTCTATTTTATTTTATTCTGTTTTACATGTTTTTAAATGTGTTCAGTTTTATTTTTTAAAACTTTTTCTTTAAAATTTTTCTCCTGTGTTTCCTTAATTCATTCTATTTCTTTTAAATTCAAGATGGCGTTTCCTCAGTATTTCCTCAGTATTTAGTTTTGTCATGATGTAACGTGACTATTGATTGTGTGAGTTGTGTGAGTGTTGACTGTAAAGCACTTTGTGCTTGTGTGAAAAGTTTTATACATATAAAGTTATTATTAATTTGTCAAATTAACAGACCCTTCACAGATTCGATTTCAGAAAAAAATGTGATTTTACACCTGGACGCAAGAAGAATTTAAATTAAAGCACAATAAAAAAATGTCCTTAAACTGACATTTTCACAGAGTAAAGCTGTAAATTGGTTAAACTTTGATGGGAACTCAACAGGAAAGTTGCTGTAATGTAAACTGAGTCTAATCAGCAGTGCAATAGGACTAATCAGCAGTGCAATAGGACTGTTCACACTGACTGATCAAAACATTCAGTATTCACAATATAGTCCACCATGTGTTTACCATTAGTTTAAAACTGTCTGACTCTCTACGTCTTTAAGATCACATTGTGAATAATTTAGGACATAAACATGTTTTTCTATCCAAAGGAGTGAAATGAGATGTGTTACCCAGCTGCCACTGCAGCACGGACGCTGTCTGACGGCTGCAGGCTTCCTGTCTCTCCTCTGTCTGCAGTAGCTGTGGTCTCCCAGAGCGATCAGCACATCACACTGCAACAACACATGCTCATGTTAGAATGAGGCTTCACAAGGACAGTAAATGCAACACACAGCACTAAATAATGGGAATTTCATTTTGCACTTTATTGCAAAAATTCAACTAGATAATAAAATAATGACGCTACTGTCAGGGCGTGACCTACCAGGGGAGACAGGAGGAGCTTATTGGCTCCTCTTAATAACACATGAGCTTCACTTATTCATATTTTTCTGTATCTTCATCCTCATGAATCATGTGTGAAATTAGGCTGTTAATGATGTATCATTCATACATGAGTGTGATTCATCACTAATTAATAAAGATTTTGGCATGTTTGCTGTTCCTGCCATCACCATTGAAGTGTGTGTAGCTGTTTATTTTACTACATTTTGTCTATTTGTGTCTGTACTTTCCCCAAAATTCACCAAAAGTTACCATTAGATAATGCCTCATTTGCTTATTAAAAATGCAATTTCAGGGAAAAAAAATGTAATACAAAGAATAATTGTCTTAATGTAAGTGATCAACTGGGGAAGTTTCATGGTTTCTATTAGTGCTTTTTTTTTATCTTATTTACCTGTAGTGTCTTCAAAATGTCAGTAATTTTACAATCCATATATTTAAAGGTCCCTTTTCTCAAAATTATTTTTTTCTGAGACTCTTAACCAGAAACCTCCACTTCAGTAGTCCTCACACACTCACATAGTTTATCTCTGTGCTGAAATATTAGCTGGTCCCAGATCTGCTGTGCTAACCTGAATAAATAGTTTTAATTTAGGAATATGCAAAATGTCAGCACAAAATGGAAATAATTGAGGTCTTTCACAGCTGAGGCCTTCTTCAGGACAGATATGTTTGGTATTATGTTTTAGTGCTGCATGTTCATAACATATCAGTTAAATTAGCTCAAACCACTAAGTTGCCTGAAAATATAATGTCACATATCATCATATATGGCTATGGACGGCATTTTGTGAAGGCCTACTATGTGAGTCGTGGTCGGGGCAGTGTTCATGGCACAGTCTGTTTACAATGAATGATGAGGGCTCTGGGAGCACATGGGAGAAGTTTGCTTTAAGGTCTTTCTACCAGAAATAATCTTAAATTCAGACAACAACAAACTTGGTTAAGTTTAAGACTTTTCAGAGTTTGAGCTCAAATAAACCCTTGAAAACAAACGTCTCCAATGTTCGCTCCGAGAGCCTCGACGGTAAAATACATAGAAAGTGGTCAAATCTCACATTTTCCATGGTGAAGACGGTCACTTCTCTTTGGTCACTCTCTGAAAGTCTTCAGTCTTTCACACGATGGTTGAAACCCGGACTTGACTCAGTAGTTTTCAACAAATCGTCGAGTGCAACTTTTGGACAAACTTTTCCAGCCGTTGGAGGATTTGTTGATGTTGAAATTCAGCTTTATAAATGATGCGCCTGATAGAAACCATGGCAACCATGGACGGCCATTTTGTACGCAAGAGTGAGGTCAGATCTCACCCCTGTGATGTAATGTTTCATCCAATCAGCTGCTAAAGGCCTGAGATCAAGTCCCCATCTAAGTACTGTATGAAGAAACATGATGGCGTCCTCAGTCATAT
Organism: Pterois miles; assembly: GCA_947000775.1. Classification (NCBI taxonomy): domain Eukaryota; kingdom Metazoa; phylum Chordata; class Actinopteri; order Perciformes; family Scorpaenidae; genus Pterois; species Pterois miles. The sequence goes on along the minus strand of CAMQGK010000633.1, from coordinate 128,811 downwards.
TGTCTGATAGATGTCTGGTTCCAGTCTCATGCGCAGCTACTGATGGATGGATGTCTCCACACTGACCATCTTACGCACGTGGCACAGCGTCTGAAACTTCATTAATGAGGCCTGTTTAAATTTCCAGAGGATCTAACGGGACGGGAACTTCAGATATTTCTAAACATCAGTCAGTTTTGATATTTTGCTCAGATTTCAGGTTGATTTAGTAAAAACATTTAGAACATAGCCATCCGCGAGCTTAGTCCTGTTCCATCAGCGCTGTCGAGACATTTTGGGGGTGACTGCAAGTCATTTTACAACTATTTAACTGCAACCTCACAGGCCTCACAGACAAACTGTCCATTTAACATCTATTTCAGAGTTGCCAACACGTAGTTGAGTAATGGCTCTTTCGTTTTGCTCTATTGCAGAGTAAAATGTCCGTCTCCCCACTGAAAAATGCGCACAGCGCTGTGGCATTTTACTCACATGGCACAGCACCTGAAATTTCAATAATGAGGCCTATTTAAACCCCCCGACTGGACAACAGGATCGGTGAGTATCTAATGTACATATCACACAGTTTTACACTTTCCACTCAGATTTCATGTTAATTTGGTAAAAACATCTGGAACGTAGCAGCCGTCCCCAGGATGAGTCCAGTTCCATCAGAGCTGTCGGAACATTTTTATTATAACTAAAAATCCAAACAACAATTCCCCTAGACGGTTGAAATTATTTTCTTGCCCTGTCGAGTTTTTCAATGCTGTACACTGAGTTTTTAATTTTGTTCATTAAATACAAAGTATCGCAGTATCTGCAAGGGTAGCATCATCGTGCACATAGAAGCGCACTTTCCATATTCACTATATCAGTATCATCGACACATCCTCTCTCATCATAAAAGACAACACGTTATGACCAGTTGGCCACTGAAATAATGAAAAAACATGTTATTTCACTATAAGTGGGACAGTACAATGACTGTCGTCGTCTCATTACAAAGATGAAACGGATCATTACGACAGGCAGGGATATTCCTGAAACACTGAAATTGGTAATAAATTCAGTTGAAATTTTAAAAAGTAAAAAAAAAAAACACAAGAAACTGAAGACTCAACAAAAACTGAACATTTTAAACAGGTAGTTTTATTGCATTTCATTGAATCATGTTTAATTTTCAGTAGATAATTATAGTGACGTAGCAACTTCATGTCTCGACTAGAATATCGCGACGCAAACATACAAAATTATCGTTACTATGAGATATTGCTTCAACAGACATGCAGGTGTCACAATGTTCATTTCATCTACTAATGTCCCCCTCAGCCCCTCAGGGCGTGCGCTTTTAAAACTGTCCCTGCTGCTTGCCATAGTCAATTCTAAACACGGAAGTGACGTTCTTCTGCGCTCTGCTATGTTGATGTTACTAAAGGTAATTTTGGTCAGATAGCTATCACAAGAACTCTTATAAGAGCAATTTGACAGTCTTACAATGACCAGTCTGACATATTTATTACCGTATCCATGCATAGAATGAAAAGTAATGTCATAATTCCAATGTAATGCAAATGGAGCTACTCTTAGCTTGATCCCGTTAGCTGAGCAATTGTCTTAGTAAGGTGAAAATGAATCGACAAGAAACACGTTTAGGACATTTATGGTTTTTGAAAATGGCTGTAGTTCCCCTGTAAGTCCTCTCCAAAGTAACTTTGAGACACATCAGAAAACTCAACACTTTCATTGGCCAATTAAAACAATGGATGATTAATATAGACATGTCAAAACTAAACTATGTTTTTGCTGTGTGTCCTTTTCCAACATTTCAACTGCGTGTCTTGTTATATGTTTTTGATGTGATGTATTTTAGGAAGACTTTTAAACTGTATGCCTTGTTTTTGTTTTAATGTATTTTAGGATACCTTCTGGAACATCTTGGCCAGGGACAAAAGATGAAAAACAGCCTTTTGGCTAATTGTGGTATTTTTATAACATGTGTATTTATTAATTTGTGCTGTTCCTTCTTAAATAAACAAAACTAAACTTAAATCCCTCTGGTTTCAAGCTTGAATCCCCCATGGAAGGCCTTTTCCCATGTAGATCCATCTCATCAAAATGATTTTTTTATTACTTTGTTTCTCACTTTTTTGAGCATAACACAATTATCATAAGCTTTTCCGTGTTTAAGGACTACACCAAATATAACGTAGAGGTACATGCACAGGCAGGAGGTATTTGTATACAATACCTGAAATATATAAACTGCTTGTCAAACGTCCTCTTTCAAAACACTTGCCATTTCACAGAATGTCCCTATTTTATTTAACATACTTTATTGCCCTCATATTACAGCACAGGGAGTACTGAGAAAGTATAAAAGTATAAGTAAAATCTATTAAGTTACCGTGTAATTAATTAAGTACATACACGACCAACAAAAAAGAAAAAAGATATGCCCTCATTGTTAAGAGGAAATGTGTCAAGACAGTGGATGAAGTTTCATTTCTCACGTCCTCACTTGTCTGTGAACGCAGCATTAGCCAGCCATTACTGCAGGTTTGTGTGGTGGAGCTCAGCCGCAGTCAGTCAGTCACACCTGGAAGACCTGACAGTCTTACAGGTGAGAAAATATACTGTTTCAAACATGATAAACATACATTATGTCTCAAAGATTATCAGGCTTAATTACTCGATAATGTTTGCTAAAATATTGATTATCAAGTGATAAACAATTGCTAGCTAAAGTTAGAGTTAGCTAGCTAATGTTAGTTGGCTAATTAGTTAGCTTAGCCAGCTAACTGTCGCTTTTTTCACAATGTTATCCTGTGTCACTGGTGTTGTCCTATACTGTCTCTGTAAAACATTATGTAAAATACACTAATATACATATTGTTTGGCATTGTTCCATAATTGCCTGGACATGAAGACAACACTGTTAACTGGTCCTGGCTAACTGTAAGCAGTCAGACATTATCACTACAGTGTGGAGGTAACGTTAGAGTATAAACTATAAATGAATGTCATTAGATTGCTAAATGACTGAAGCCTTTGTGGTTACTGAGTTTAACATGTTATTTCTATTATGAATGAAATAGTAGCACCTATATCTAAAAAAGCACATATAATATCGTTCTGCACTGTCAGGAAACAGGGTTTAGTGGTGTTTGTGGCCCCATGGTGTAATGGTTAAATCCAGTGATCAGAGTCTAAAGCTTGGTGGGACCTCGTACTCTGTTAAACTAAATTTCTCTACGTGCTGCTATGTGGATTCATGGCACAGTGTACTATAATGATATATATCATGACATATTTAATGTTGGAGATGATATTTATTAAAATTTCCACTGAATATAGGATTTATTTAGTCAGGATGTCCGAGCGATGCTTCCTCTCCATTAAGTCTTCACCTGTATTTTAACAATATATTCATGGTATAATGCTTAGTGCTTACACCTTGTCACAAATGCAAAATTTTTGTTAATATTTTACATGAATAGTAAATGACTGAATCCTTTATGGGTGCTGTTGTGGGTACTAGTTTACTGTTATATTGTTATGAATGCCAGCAAAATAACATCATCATGTGTTAACTCACATTTAACATTGTTCTACAGGTCACTGGCAACAGACATATTGAGCTGTGTAGTGATTCTATGGTGTGATGGTTAACACTCTGAATCCAGTGATCCGAGACCGACTCTTATTGGGACCAGATTTTAAAAGGGAGCTTTGAAGACTACAACAGATCCAGCTTGAAAAAAATCAGGTAGGTCAAATGTCACCTACCTTCACCTCAACTCAGTACTTCACAATAGTAGTCATGCAGCCAATAATATATAGCCACCTGAACCGGTGTAGAGTTAGCATGTTAGCTCATGGTTGTCCCCACAGTAGTCCTAACTGTTGCTGGAATAATTGTTGTAGGAAGTCTTTTAAAGCAATTTCTTGTTGCCAATTTCCACATCTCCTCTCCTCTAATTGTCTAGTCCGACCTTCCACCTCATTAAAATACAGACACAGAAATTAATGAATGCAGTTGTACAAACATGTAGAAATAAATTTAATATATTTATGTTCTGTTTAATTATCACATTTTATGCATTTGTGTATTATTTTATTTATTATTCTATTTAATGTTTCATGTATTTATTTATACCTTTATTCAATATTTTTAAATTTATTCCATATTTATTGATTTATTCTTGTATTTATTTACAGATCTATGTATCAATTTCTGAATTTATATACACATTTATTTACAGTACAGTAGATTTGCAGTCATCTATTTATGTGTATGTCATTTTTTGTCCTCCATAAGCCACCAGACCATCAGGGTGCTATGGCAATGGGGAATAATGTTAAAAATAAAAGTTATAAAATTGTATTAGTAAAAAAATTAAGGCCAGATGCACCAAATTGACATAAAAGAGCTTGCGGCAATGAAGGCCAACTGTCATGTTACCTCACGTCTCCTTTGTCTTGGCCTACAAGTTGCATCTGAACACACCACAACGACTACATCTGCAGAGTATGCACTGAATCTTATGTATTTTCTGCTGTTCTCATCTGTGAATGCAGCATTAGCTAGCAGTGATGAGTTTGTGTGTGCTCACCTGTAAAATGTACAACAACAAATAAACAGACAAAAAATACACTAAACGAGACACAATTGAATAAACAAAAATACTGTCTGACTGAATGTGGACATGTATTGGGGTGAATAATAATTAGGCTACTGTTAGTGAGATAATAATTTCTCATAGTGTGTCAGGATGGCCGAGCGGTCTAAGGCGATGCGTTCAGGTCGCAGTCTCTCCTGGAGGCGTGGGTTTGAACCCCACTTCTGACAGCTGTTTTTCTATATGATTTAGGGGAAACTTTGACTAACAAACTACATGTCCGTCTCAACAGTCATAACTTGAAGCCTGTACTTTAAAGCAGGATTTACGGTCAGCGAAGTAGTTTCAAGGTTGGCGTCTTCTGTCCTACTGGTTCACGTCTTTCAGGGTTAGATAACTGTGGTAACATATGCTGAACCTTCTCTGGAGCAGGTTACGTTGGAGATAAAATCTCACTTCGTATGATAGCATCTCCTACTGACCAGTCACATTTTGGTGCACAGATTGTGTGATATTATTACACAAATACAAAGAAGGTACACTCATAATCCGGGTTAAACGCAACACAGTTAAAATTTGTCACATTAGCCAGACAAGATAAGGTTTTTACAAACTGTAATCAGTGAACATAGCATTAGGTCCATGTGCTGCATGTGGGTGGTAACTTAGTATTTATGTTTTCCATGCAGGTGTGGGTTTGAATTCCACTTCTGACAGATAATATTTTTCACTAATATGATATACGAAAAACTGTGATACTTCTGTTATCTGTATCGTCATGCGCTATCCCTGCTATGTGCTCTAATATGGTGCCATCATGTCGTTGTCAAGCTGTGTTGTGGTTCCATGGTGTAATGGTGAGCACTCTGGACTTTGAATCCAGTGATCTGAGTTCAAATCTCAGTGGAACCTACATTTAAGCCACAGAACATAGTCATTGTCATGCATTCAAGAGGATCAAGGCTCAAACACACAAAGCTGATATCAAAGATTATGTAGCTTCACATCTCCTTTGAGATGTAATATTGAATGTTATGTATTTCCTGCTGTTCTTGTCTGTGAATGCAGCATTAGCTAGCAGTGGTGTGTTTGTGTGAGCTCATGGAGGGCAAACAATGACTCAATTATCGATAGATAAATATATAAAATAATTTTAAAAAGTTGATAATTGAACAATATCTTAAATTTATTTCTACATGTTGTATACACATTAGTTATGTTCTCTTTAATGACCAACTTTTACTAATTTATTTATTTCAACATGCATTCATTTCAGCATTTATTTTACTTATTTCAGAATTTATTCAATAAAAACATTTGATTTATGTATAAATACTTTTTAAATACAATAAATAAATTACAATTTAGTATGTAAAATAGCTTAATAACTTACATATTATATGACATTGTTCTGGAAACAAAGACAGAAATGTGTTAAATGTAGTTGTACAAAAATGTAGAAAAAAAATTTAAGATGTGTATTTATTTATGTCCTTTTTAATTAAATTTTTTTATGGATGCATTGTCCTGCATATTTCAACATGCATTCATTTATTTCAGCATTTTTTATGTCAGTATATCTACAGCATTTATTTATTTATTATTTTATTTATTTATTTCATTTCTGTATTTTTTGATACTTAAGTAATTTTTCATCCTACATAATGTTGTGTGTTATGTAAAATGGCCTAATAACATACATACTGAATGACATTGTTCCACATTGGCTGGTAACAAAGACAAAAAAATGTGTTAACTGGCAGCAGGTAACCTTAAGTAATCAGACCTGATCACTGCAGTGCAGAAGTAGTGTATAAACATAAATTAATGGAAAGTGTCTGAAGCCGTTGCAGTTACTGAGTTTAATGTATATTATTTCTGGTATGAATAAAATAGTAGCACCCATAGCTAAATGACACATATAATATTGTTCTGCACTCTCAGGCAACAGGGAACTGAAGACAGGGCTGGAATCCCTGGGTCTCTGGCCACGCTCTGTTTCTGTGGCAACCCCATAAAGATGCTGTCATTGTCGAGTTTCCTTGCCCAGCCAGAATTAATTGACAGCACCTTCAATCTTCTATCAAGGACGTACTTTCAGCCCCATCCCTTATTTTGGAAGCCAGAAAATGACAACTCAGTGGCAAGGCAGAAGAATGACACTCTGCCATGTATTAAAGGTTATGATCAGCCTCAAGTTGCCTCTGCAGGTGTTGGTAGCCATGGGATTGTCGGCATCACTGGACAGTACTACCTATTGTCAGCCAGGCTGTGCTGCAAAGTTTGCTGGAAGAGGTGATATGCTGACAACCCACTGTGGCTGAAAAAACCAAAAAGGTTCACAAAACCAAGAAGTGTATGATTCAACTTTCTCCCATGGTCTAGTGTTTAAAAAGTCAAAACCCCCAATGCTTAAAAATCACAATACATATCGAATCAGCACCCATGTATGGTATCTATGGGGTATTGAACTAGGAGATAGGTGTATCATCCCAGCTCAAGTTAGTCTTATCTAGTTTTAAAATGTCTTTCCATATCTTGCCATGTATGAAAAGATAAAAAATGAACACTGTAAGTGGATTACTTGATTATTATAGGTAAATTATTTAAATAGCATTTGAATAGGAATGATTCTGTCCCAAGGTTTTTGATCCATTTAAACTGTTCAACACTGTAACTGTGATCAGTATAAGCAGATTCCACTGGATATATTTTGCTAATGTAAATAATTCTATGACATTTATCACACAACATTGTGTTTTCTTTACTACTATTTACTACTTACTATTTACATTTTTTGTTGTATATGTGTCCTTGCAGTATGGACTTGAATATTTACTTTCACAGTTCTGTTTAATAAATACATTTGTTTCACTAATGTCTACATTTCCCATTAATAATTTATAGCGAACAGTAAAGTCTGTAATTGAAGTAATTAAGTAATTGCAGTTTAAATGTCATACATAGTAAGAATACTTCATAATATAATAGGCCTTAAGTAAGTCAAGTACTTGATATAACCAGACATAGTATCTCTGCCAATTACAACCAAATGATAATCAGAAGTAGATAACAAAATAAGATTCACATCTCTTGATTCATACATAGCTCATTATCTTTGATAATGTATCACAGACTTTGTCCCAAGTGGATTTCAAACCTGCTACAGATAAACATTCTAAAATATTCAGGGGAATACTTTGCTGGACAAGAGTCACATTTTCATCACCTTGCTGAAAACAACTTCACTGGCTGTCACTCAATTACACCTATATGTGACTGGCCCTCCTGGGGCAAGGAGCTGTTTCTTCCTTCTCACCCACCACTCCAGACATCCTACAAGCATAATTACACTAGCAAGGACCACTCCTTGAACAAGGTATGATTTACTGATTTTATTGTACAAAAACACAGATGATGCTTATGGTTTGTCCACTCCACCTTAGCGCCCAGGCATGACAGACACCCTCAGGGATCCTACAAGGAAATGAGGAGATAAGAATGGAGTTGGAGGGAGGGATGCGCAATAGGAGAGTAGAACAGGAGGAGCGGGTTAGAAAGAAAGAAAGAAAGAAAGATATTCCTTTATTAGTCCCACAGTGGGGAAATTCAGTTTTACACTCTGTTGTTCACACAGTACATGTCAATGGAGAGATGTTCAGAGTGAGGGGGCTGCTCCTGACAAGCGCCCAGAGCAGTTGGGGATTTGGTGCCTTGCTCAGGGGCACCTCGGCATTGCCCAAGAGGGAAACTGGCACCTCTCCAGCAACCAGTTGGTCTTGGTCCATGGGGGACTTGAACTGGTGACCTCCGGTGACCTCCGCGTCCTAACCCAAGTCCTTACGGCCCTTACGGGCCCCAAGGTGGGTTAGGTGGGTTTTCATAGGAAATACAGGAAGTGGCATGTTGAGGCGTGGTCCTGCTCCCGAAATTATGCTGAGCGCTTCACTTCACTAGCAAGGATTACACCATCAACAAGGTATGATTTAACAATTTTATTGAACGAAAACACAGATGATGGTTGTGGTTTGTCCACTTAGTTGATCAAGGAACCACAACTGGGCACAACAGACCCCCAAAAAGCACTATTACACAATACTGGATTGAGCTGATCTGAGATCTTTGAGATCTGAGTGGATGGAGCCGTGATATACTTGGGAAGGCCAGATCATGATTTGGGTTATGTGTTCGGGGGCCATTATGGGAGGCTGAAGTAGCAGCTCATCTGCTGTATCTGTATCTGCTGTATCTAGGTCAGATGGTGTGGATGCATGCTGACAAGACGGCGAGAATTTGATGCAGGCCCTTTGCATAAAAAAACTTTTGAGACGTGAGATTAATTGAGGATGGCCAGAGGACAGGCCTGGGAAAACGTTTAAGACATTTAAGTAGATTTTAATGGTATGGTTTTGACAATCCAGGAGACTATTGTAATCCTGTGTGCTTTTTCATCTTCTTCATCTTCATCTTGCACCTTTTTTTTGATTCGCTTCTCCTCCTACAGCTTTGAGAGGACCCAGGGAAATTATTTCTCAAAAAAAGGCGTCTCGATCGGGAATGGTGTGCTATTTAACAAATTTCAGTACACAATTTCTTTGCGGTGTAATTAGAAAAAAACTACCAAAAATTTTGCATTGACAATGAATGGAGTTTAATTGCAGAAATTTCAAATTTACTGCTATTTTCAAGTATTTTCAGCTCAGTCATACTTGAACTTAGAGAGTCCAATTTAAACTGTTGCTAATTTTTGGTAGATTTTTTTCCTTAAATATATATCTATAAATTCTCTGATTCCCTGCCACTGGGGGAACGAAGCAACCTCACAGTCCTGAACACACAGATTGCAGGTCATTTTTAGTACTCCTGGCCCTACCAGACACCCAGTTTGACTGAACATTCACTGGACTGTCCCCACAGCATACAGAATGGTACAACACTGGCAGAAGGTGATAACATTCTTCCTAGCAAAGCATTTTAATCCCTTAATCTACTTTATGATATATTTGGTGGTGTATTATTCTCAATGGGACCATAATTTACTAAATGAACACCACGCTGTATTGAAGAGGACTTGAAACTAGTGACTGAGACCATAAACTCATGTTTCCAATGTTTACTGAGGCAAGAAGTAGGCTCATTTTCTCATAGATTTCTATATAGTCAGACTTTTTTTTTGCAACCAGAGGAGTTGCCCCATTGGAAAGAATGAAAAAAGTTCAACACACGTCCACATTGGCTTCACTTTGCAAACCCCAGATTTAGCCCACTAGTCCTGAGGTGTTCAATTCCTGAACTCACCAATGTGACACCCAGAATGTTGGCTAATAAATTATATATAAAATATTTATTTATTGTATTTATTTATTTGGTAGGGATAGATACAATGTACATAGACAACTTAAAAACTGTTATCTGATGCAAGTATCATAGTGCTTATACTGGTTGTTAATTTGCAGCAACTGTCTCTAGAATGGCCTTTTGTAAGGTATTAAAACAAAACTGACTACAGGAAAAATAAATGAATACAATAAAGCACATATGTAATAATATTCCATTTTGAAACTAGACATGAGTTCAGGTTTATGACTGAATTAAACAGGATTTGGTAGCTCTCTTAAAAGTGGAAAAGTTTGCACCAAATTTCAAGTGATTAGGCAGCAAAGACTGCTCCTTTCACAGAAAAAGGATGTTTTGCAAAATGGGACTTTACAATTACCACTTGGGGGACCGGAGTGAGTAGACTGAGGGGAGCCAGATTTTGGCTTAATTCCCCCTTTAACTGGAAGAGGCTCCCTCTGCGAGGGAGACCCAAATCAAAAAGCCTCGAGCAGCTCCAAACTCGAAGTTTTACTTCCGAATTAGCTTCACTCAGGGGAGGGGCCCCTGATCGATTTCAGATCACTCTCTTATTGGGAAACTTTAACACGCACGCACATCATAATTCTCTCATTACTATACCGGTTCAGTTAATCCTATCCGTGACTAATATGTAACACACATGTCGTAGATACAGTCTGATTGAGTATTTGAGCATTGTTAGATGTATTATAAAATCAGAATAATTAGATGTAGCAATTCTGCCTGAGGCATCACATCTGTAAAATATACTTGTGATTCGAGGATATTAATACCATTAACGATAATAAAGCAGGTGGTGCCATTAGGGGTATTAGTGATGATACCCTTAGTTTTAATCTAACACCAACTTCAAATATCACGCTGAAACAGTTCAACCAACAGGCTGTTGCTGTTACCGTCCATGCCGCTAGGTGGCCCTGTTGATCCATCACTGATTCAGTGGTAACGGAGTAGAAACAAATGGTCCTTTAAAGTCAAAGGTCATGTTAAAACTGACCCGGCCTATCAGCCTTTGTTGACTCAGATGGCATTATAGCCCTGCCACCCCGTCGTAAAATTGTTTTCTCCTGGGGAACGGTGGATCCAGGCACCTCCAGATTCACATCTCAGTGATGGCTTGCGGACCAAAGTTCAAATGTCTTACCAAGGCATGCTAGTTCTGTCTGAAATCACCTCTTGTTTATATTTTCCTGACATGAGGAATGTTGTGTTTCTGTCCTGAAAAGGAACACAAGAACAGGGCAGTCCATCCGCTACAATGTCATGTAGTTCAACCATGTCCGATAATAAATGGACAAAAAGAAAGATCAGAGAACTAACTAGATTTGAAAAGCAAAAGATCATATGAGGGCAGATGACAAAACAAACAAAAAACATCAACAAGCATATTTTAAGAACATCAACATTTATTTCACATGATATAAAACAGATGGGCTATGAACTTTTTGCATATTGACCCTAATAATATTAATAATAACCTCTTATAGTTATAACATTCACTCTTCTTTTCAGTGTGTACATAAATTATGCTATCTTGATGTAGTTTAAATTTTTACAATTTGTACATCTCTTTTGAATTTCTTTTAGGTCCTGGAGCTCCAAAATCATACTTATTGCTTCGTACTGTACATGTGCTATTCTCCAATTCTTCACCACAGGACAGATTCAAATGCAAAATATCTAATTTGTGTTATGTCCTCAGCCTCTACAGAGTAATGTAAACCAAAGAGCAAAACAAGAAAAGAGACACAACTGAAAAAGCAGACTGGAAATGCAGAACATTCATATACTGTGAGTGTCATCCACAGACTTCAAGAAATTCAGACTGTCTTCTCAACATAAATAATCACAACTTCTGCAAAATACTTAGTTCTGTCCAAAAGAATCAGCAGCATGAAGTGGCACCTTGCTGAAGTAAAAATCTGCTTTATGTTCATATATATACTTTTTATATATTTATATACAATATGTATATCCAATGAATGACAATCTGTTATGTTGCAGGTGTAAAATTAAAATATAGTAACAATCAGGGAGCCTCTGGACTTAAATGAACACAAAGAATCAAAATCAAAGCAAGTTGAAATCCAAGAGCATCGGCGGTCACTTTGGGGTTGATGTAAAGCACTGTGTTGAGTTTTGGTGCTTAGCCCATCTGCGGTGAAACTCAAGTGCTGTATGCAGCTGTACACTCACCTTCAACAACTCAGTAACAGTAACCTCCTCCAGATGAGTAGAATATTCTAAGATTATTATGCTAAGATGGCTTTAATACTTAGTAAGGTATGAAAAGTTATGTTTATTGATGTGTGTGTGTACAGCTGGCAACACAGCTCTATGGAGCTCTTACCCCCCAAAACAAGTCATGCATACAGTCAAGATTGTGAAATGGTTATATACTGTATATATGTAGCCATAGGACTGCTATTTGAATCAATCTAGTGGTCTAACCAGGCAGTGTTGTTTTACTTGCACTACACACATGGAACTGTGACCCGAAGCATATTTTTACTCTTCAAGTCTATTTTCTTCAGTTTTATGCACATAATTACAATGACTGTATGTTGGGCTCTGTGTTGCCAAAACGTTGATGACCAACAGTCAATATTGTGCAATAATGAGGACTGAAGGGGTTACTTTGCTAACTTGCTACTTAATGTACAGCCTGGGTAGACATGGTCCATTCTAACTGCTCCTGTGATCAACACATTAGACCATTGTTGTACAGGGCAGCCACCAGGTGTTTATTTGTGTTATTGTGGTGTAGCCAAATGGCATTTGTGTTCAAGAAGCCTATCCTTAATTAAGATTCAAAACTTTAAAAACTGTAAAACAATCTTTTTAAAAAGTTCAGCCTTTCTGAAGGCTGAAAAAGACATAGCACAAACCCTGCACAACAAACACAAGCACCCCTTCTCAAACTAGAGAGAGAGAGAGAGAGAGCAGCAATGGTGGAGCGAGCTATAGGGTGAATGAAGAGACAGGGCAACGTTAGTGAAAACAAAGCAGTGATTCAGAGAAACAAACATTATTGCTGAAGCCCAGAAACATCCCAAATACAGCTAACTAAGAAGACAGGCAGAGGGCTACAGGGTTGTTGTAACTACAGACACCACCACACACTGCTATTACTTGGTTTACCACTTTCTTTTCAATTATGGACAGTTCAATATTAGTTTCAGTTACAGCCATACTAATGTTAATACAGAGTTGGAGATTCATTTGGTATACAGACAAACTGAAGGAATATTTCTGGGGGTGGGCAGGTATATTTCAGACATAATTTGTTACTTCTTTATGACTTCACCATTTCACAATCATATTCTTATGCAGAAATGTTTTGAGACAAATCTGACTCCAGAGAACTGGTGTTTTGCTCAGGGACAGATCCAACAGGTGTTAAAGATACAATACATTTGCATTTCTGTCTGTCTGGAAGTGATGGCAGCCTGTCTGTGTGTTGTCAGTCAGTTACAGTATCAGGGCTGTCATCCTCTCTAAGTCTCAGTCTCAGTCTCCTTGTGGGCATGTAACAGTAGTATCAAAATAGTCCTGTTAACACAAAAAGCCGTGGAGCATGCTCTGTGCAGGCAGGCTACATTTGGGCTTTACGGGACGCCAGTGTGCACGTCGAGGCTGGCTTCACTCAAGTGTCATTGCTCACCAAGGTGAACGTCTGTGCTGCAGGTGGAGAAGAGAGGGAGATGGAATTAAGAGTGAGTCATCAGTGATTAAATTCAAGTTTATGTTGTTGTTTTTTTTATTGGTGCAACAATATAACAGAGATAGAAGGCAGAAATATAAAAATACACTAGAGACCGTGAAGTAAGGGGGCAACAGCCCCTTCCCCATTCCCCGTCCCCCTATTTCAAGTGCCCTTGCTCAGACCACACCCGTCTTCCAACTTGGCCTTCATTTTGATCTCAACTACACACCTGTAAATTGTTGTGACTGCATCGTTATCATGTCAACAAAATCTGTCCAAAGACGGACAATCCCACACACAAGCCCCTTTCACAGCCTGTTCAAGGTGGGATTGTTGTGCCATTATTCTTTCTCGCTGTTCTGAATGAAAAGTACAGAGGGGGAATGGTGGGACAGAGTAGTTCCGCCACTGTGCCATCTGTGTAAAAGGAACTGCCAGCATGGTGGGACCACACACACACTTGACGCTGTTGTGTTACACATTACGACTCTTGCTCCTGTGATGTCAAGTGTGCTGTCTAAAAATCACACACTGGGTTGCTGTTGTTTAGTCCAATGTGAAAAAAAAACAAACAAAGACGGTGTAACAATGGATTTTAAAATCCACTGAATCTACAAAACAAACAAAAAAACATTGTATAGTGCTGTGTCCATTTATTTAACTCAAAAGTCAAGCATAACCATAAACATATGCACTGATAAACATAAGACCTGACATCAAGCTGAACACTAAAGTAAACATTCATACTAGGAGAGTTAACTACAGCAGGTTTTTTTAATTAACTTTATTGAAAAACAAAAAAATATGACATTCTCATTTGTGTTAGATCAAAAATACTTTTGTTACAAAAATATAATCACACCTCCAATACAGTTACAACGGGACATTTCCATCAATACATCAGCTACAGTTCTTCTGAAAGATAAAATAAAATAAATAAAATAAAATAAATAAGTAAAAATAACAAAATAGAAAAACGGGTCTATAGTAAATTGTATTCAGAAATAAGTACAAAATTTTTTTGCATGGGCATTTGTATAGCATAGATATTTCAAATGTGTTCCAAATTGGGGCGGTTTTGCGACACGGCATTTATGTACAGTATATACTATTTGGTGATGATTATTATGTTGTTCACAAGAAATTCAACCGTCTTATTGTTTGTATTATGCCTGCTTGGATAATTTTGAAAGTAGGAAAATCTAAAAAAAACAAAACAAAATATTGTCTAAGAAATTTATTGTTGTCCAGAGTTGATACATGTGCCTTCCAAATTTCATACATCTAGGTTAAATGTACCGGGAGGGATGCTTCTTTGAAATTTTGTAGAGGGCTCTATCAAGTTTACTGCTATGAGTATGACTCAAAATTGAAATGTAGATGTCTGCAGGACTGGACGCTCCTCAAATGTGTGAAATATGTTAAAGATCTGACCATCTGGAGTGGAGTTACAACAGTTTATATTTCAATGGCGAGTCATCAAAATTCGCCATGCTGCTGCAGCGCCGGCATTCAACGTAACTTCACAGTCTTCATAGGAAAGCTTCATCAACATCTTAATTTGGAGCAGATTGGATTATGTACTAGAAAGTTACAGCAACTTCCTGTTTTTTGGTGAAGTGCTTTTTCGGTGCCAGGCCACGGCCACATAGTTTGATAGAACAGCAATCTATGAATAACTTTTCATCACTAAGGTCTTAAGAGGGTACTGACCAAATTTTAAATTGATTGGGTTAAATCTGTAGGAGTTCGTTTAAGTAGGGTGCCTGGAAATGGCCTAAAAAACCCTAAAATCAGACATTCAATGCAAAATAGCTCACTTCCTGTTCTGGATATCACTCCCACTGACTTTTTGTGCATCTCCACATGCTGCATCTGCCTGCCAAGTTTCATACATGTCGGTGAAATCTGAGGGACAGGAGCAGGGTTTAAGTCTACTTTTTTTTAAAGTAGGGGGTGCTAACGAGTCATTTTTGAAGGTCCAAACCCAAAATCCTTAAAATATCAAATTTTTCACCAGGTCTGATAAGTCTGCAAAGTTTAATCATTTTTTGAGCATGTTTAGGCCCTCAAAAAGGCAATTTATTTCTGAGAATAATAACAATATTCTCACTCTGCGGTTCAGCTCACCCCAAACCATCTCGATTGAGTTCAGGTCCGGTGACTGTGGAGGCCAGGTCATCTGGCGCAGCACCCCATCACTCTCCTTCTTGGTCAAATAGCCCTCACACAGCCTGGAGGTGTGTTTGGGGTCATTGTCCTGTTGAAAAATATATGATGGTCCAACTAAAGGCAAACCGGATGGAATAGCATGCCGCTGCAAGATGCTGTGGTAGCCATGCTGGTTCAGTATGCCTTCAGTTTTGAATAAATCCCAAACAGTGTCACCAGCAAAGCACCCCCACACCATCACACCTCCTCCTCCATGCTTCACAGTGGGAACCAGGCATGTAGAGTCCATCCGTTCACCTTTTCTGCGTCGCACAAAGACACGGTGGTTGGAACCAAAGATCTCAAATTTGGACTCACCAGACCAAAGCACAGATTTCCACTGGTCTTATGTCCATTCCTTGTGTTCTTTAGCCCAAACAAGTCTCTTCTGCTTGTTGCCTGTCCTTAGCAGTGGTTTCCTAGCAGCTATTCTACCATGAAGGCCTGATTCACACAGTCTCCTCTTAACAGTTGTTCTAGAGATGTGTCTGCTGCTAGAACTCTGTGTGGCATTGACTTGGTCTCTAATCTGAGCTGCTGTTAACCCCATTTCTGAGGCTGGTGACTCGGATGAACTTATCCTCCGCAGCAGAGGTGACTCTTGGTCTTCCTTTCCTGGGGCGGTCCTCATGTGAGCCAGTTTCTTTGTAGCGCTTGATGGTTTTTGCGACTGCACTTGGGGACACTTTCAAAGATTTCCCAATTTTTCGGACTGACTGACCTTCATTTCTTAAAGTAATGATGGCATTTTTCTTTACTTAGCTGCTTTTTTCTTGCGATAATACAAATTCTAACAGTCTATTCAGTAGGACTATCAGCTGTGTATCCACCTGACTTCTGCACAACACAACTGATGGTCCCAACCCCAGGCAAGAAATCCCACTTATTAAACCTGACAGGGCACACCTGTGAAGTGAAAACCATTTCAGGTGACTAGCTCTTGAAGCTCATCAAGAGAATGCAGAGCGTGTGCGAAGCCGTAATCAGAGCAAAAGGTGGCTACTTTGAAGAAACTAGAATATAAAGCGTATTTTCAGTTGTTTTACACTTTTTCAAGTATATAATTCCACATGTGTTAATTCATAGTTTTGATGCCTTCAGTGTGAATCTACAATGTCAATAGTCATGAAAATAAAGAAAACTCTTTGAATGAGAAGGTGTGTCCAAACTGTTGGTCTGTACTGTATATAGTGTTACACAGGGCCTCAACACCTATGACATTAATGCATTTTTTATGCTATTCGTCTTTCTGTTAAAATGTACTCAGAAAGTAGAAGTTGCCACTGGGCTGCTGAGAAATTATTTGTTTTCTTTTTAATGATTGTTAAGGTGACTAATATGGGTTGTTCAGTGGGTTGATCAACTGAGGAAAGATCTCCTAGCAGTTCAATAAAAGTAATAGTAAAGTGTAGTGTTTGTTCAGAATATTTGTCTAGGGGGTCTTCTGTTATGTTTCAGGTGTCATTGTCAGTGAGTCCCATTTTGTGCAGTTTATATTGGGGGATGTGAACGCACTTTATACTTTTGTATTGAACAAGTTGCAATTTGGTGTTACTGGACATTGAGAAGGATGTTATTGCAGTTTTGCATTCCAATGCCAAGTTGACATTGATGGTGACAGCATGCATGATCTTGGTTGCAGAATGTTAGAAGTGCAAATTTTTCCCAGTTTAAACAGAGTTTCATTTGTGAGTATTGCAAGAAGCTTTTACCACTGACATCATATTCCTGTTTAAGTGTTTAGAGTATGGTATGTAATAAGTAAATAAAAAAGTGTTGCGGATGTATAATTCCTTTTATTCTCCATTAATTAAATGCTAGTGAAACCACGGATATTTTCACAATCACATAGCCATCTGGATTGAAGCTAAGCGGTGAGTGAGAAAATGGTTGACAAATAAGGCTTTGTTTCATGTATGTATCATACTAGTGGGTTGTTCATCCACTGTCCCCGGTCTTCCAGGTTCCCTTTTTGAATGACAAATACAGATTACCACCACCTGCTGGTGTGAAGAGTTATTTCCTCTCACAAAGGTGCTGAAAGTATGTGCTAACTGGCTGTCAGCTGTAGTCTTTGCAGTGTGTTCAAATGCAACTTGTCAGCCAAGACAAAAGTAATGTGAGGTGACACAACACTTCATTGCAGCTAGTTCTTTGATGTTGGCTTGGTGTGTCTTGGCCTTAAAATATAGCAGGATGCCATCTGCATATAAGCAAAGAAGGGCTCCTCTGAAAAGCTAAAAAACAGTTTTCAGCCAGCAACCCTGCATCAATGTGGAGAGGCCTGCAGAACATCACCAACTACAGACAACCCTTCCCCCACACTGTGGAGACCTGTCAGCTATGTGTGTTCTACTTCAGGTTTGATAAACCCACATTCACACCCCTCATTCACTCTGACATCAAACAACCACCTACAGATTTTCTGGAGCTGTGTGAAGTCCCTTCCTGCTTCAAACACTCCATAATCATCCTGGGCCCAAAGAAACCCTCCATCGCAGGATTATATGACTACAGACTCATCGCCAGTAGTCACAAAATCTGAAGAAGAGACTGGTGTTGACCCACCTGTAGGATATCACAGGACTCAAACTCAATCTGGACCCACTGCAGTTTGCATTTTTGGTGGTTTTTGTGCATTTTGGTTGTATAACGATTACAGTGGTTTTTAAGCTGTATTAGACCAACTTAGATCATAACTTATGTGGGATCGAATCAGTGAGTGGAAATATCTTAGCTGTCTTTTAGTTGATAGGAAGCTTCCGTTAATCTGAAATTTGCCAAACTGACTTTATTACAGACCCCTTTTCATGTTCGATTTGAAGCCAAGGTTTTAGGTTCAGTGAATGTTATCATTCTGTCTTCCCAGATTCCATTTATAAAAGATCCAGTTTCATTGTTTACCCAGAGAGCACTATTGATTTTGCTTTCAGACTCACAATTGATAAAATATATATTGTTTATTTAGGGTTCAAGTCCTGGGGCCTGTACTACAAAGCCAGTTCAACATACACAGGGTATCTTCTTGTTACCTGGCTTAACTAACCCTAAAAATGAGATCCTGCTAAGTGGTCCTATCACAGTGGTTATCAACTCATTAAATCAACCCAGGGTTTCTCAATTTGGCTGAGTGCATTCACAGCATATGACCAACCACAAATGTGGACAAGTCCACAGACTTGCAAACAAAAAGGTGGCACATTTTACAAAGGAGGAGCAAATTATATTAGACAAATACATTAAATACACAATCCAGGCTAAAATCAACACAGTTGAAGCTGCCAAATGCAGGAAGGACAGCTGGCAAAAGAAAAATGTGCAAACGCTGGGGTTTAGGCATGCAGATCCCTGGCATCGCAGGCTGCCTCTTGGCACATGGAACGTCACCTTTCTGGCGGGGAAAGAACCAGACCTGGCATAGACAGAGTGAGATAGAGTGGTACCAACTTGATATAGTTGAGCTCACCTCCACGCATAGCTCTGCTTCTGGAACCACACGCCGGCGAGGGGCTGGACTCTGGCCTTGAATGAGAGGGTTGCCTGGAGCTTGTGGTTGTATTGTCAGATCTGCAGGCATATGACTTGGATACTCGGATGAAGAAAGGAACAGAGCTGTCAACTGATCACCACCTAGTGGTGAGTTGGATCAGATGGCGGAGAGGCTGACGGACAGACCTGGGAAACTCAAATGTAGAACTGGGAACTGGCTGACGCCCTTGTCTGTGAGGTCATCTAGTCCTTCCTCCAAAAGAATTTCTTGCGCATCCTGGGGGAGGCTGGGGACATAGATTCTGTGTGGACCATAATCAAAGCCTCCATTGTGGAAGCGGCTGCTAGGAGTTGTGGTCGGAAGGTCATTGGGGCCTGTCGTGGTAGCAACCTTAGCACCCGCTGGTGGATGCCAGTGATGAAGGAGGCCGTCAAGCTGAAAAAGGAGGCCTTTCGGGCTTGGTTGGTTCAGGGAACCGCGTAAACAACTGACAGGTACCGGCTGGCCAGAAGGGTTGCAGCTGTGATGTTCACAGAGGCAAAAACCTGGGTATGGGAGGAGTTCGGAGAGACCATGGAGAAAAACTTTCGGTTGGCCTAAGGAAGTTCTGGCAAAAAGTTAGACAACTCATAAAGGGAAAGTAGGGCTTGATTCAGGCTGTGTTCAGCAGGGGAAGAGAACTGCAGAACTGGACTGGGGATATCAACAAGTGGTGGAAAGAGCACTTTGAGGAACTCCTGAATCCGACCAACACATCCTTCACAGAGTAAGCAGATTTTGAAGACTCAGAGGAAGGTTTGTCCATATTCTTGGCTAAGATAGTCAAAAAGCTCTTCAGTGGCAAGGTGCCAGTGGTAGATGAGATTTGCCCTGAGATGCTGAAGGCTCTGGACTTTGTTGGGCTGTCTTGACTGACATGTCCCTTCAGTGATGTATGGAGGTTGGGCACATTACATGTGAGATAGCAGACCAGGGTGGTATCTCCCATTTTTAAATAGGGGGACCGGACCAATTCCCATGGTATCACGCTTGGTAAAGTTAATTCTAAGGTGCTGGATTGTCAAACTGCCATATATATATATATATATATATATATATATATATATATATATATATATATATATATATATATATATATATATATATATATAAAACGGCCCTCTCACCCTGGTAACCGTGTCCTTCTCAAGCTCGGGTCCTCTACCAGAGGCCTGGGAGTTTGAGGTTTCTGCGCAGTATCTTAGCTGTTCCTAGGACTGTGCTCTTCTGGACTGAGGCTTCAGCTGTCGTTCCCGGGATCTGCTGGAGCCACTCTCCCAGTTTGGGGGGTCACCGCCCCGAGTGCTCCTACTACCACGGGGACCACGTTGGCCTTGATCTTCCACATCTGTTCCAACTGTTCTCTCAACCATTGATACTTCTCAACCTTTTCGTGCTCCTTCTTCCTGATGTTGGCGTCAGCTGGTATTGCCACATCTATCACCACTGCCCTCTTCTGCTCTTTGTCCACCACCACTATGTCCGGTTGGTTAGCCAGCAGCTGTTTGTCAGTCTGGAAGCTGAAGTCCCACAGGATCTTAGCCCAGTTGTTCTCCACCACCTTCGGTGGTACATCCCATTGGGATTTGGGTACTTCTAGTCCATACTGGGTGCAGATATTTCTGTACACTATCCCAGCCACTTGGTTGTGCCTCTCCATGTATGCTAATCCTGCTAGCATCTTACACCCTGCTACTATGTGCTGGACTGTCTCTGGGGCATCTTTACACAGCCTGCACCTTGGATCAGATCTACTCTGGTAGATTCTGGCCTCTATGGCCCTGGTACTGAGGGCTTGTTCTTGTGCTGCCATGATCAGTGCCTCTGTGCTGTCTGTCAGTCCAGCTTTGTCCAGCCATTGGTAGGTCTTTGTGATATCAGCCACGTCCTGTATCTGGCGGTGGTGCATGCCGTGTAGGGGCTTGTCCCTCCATGTTGTCTCCTCAGCTTCCTCACTCTCTTCAGGTTTCTGCTGTCTAAGGCATTCACTGAACAGTTCGTCTTTGGGGGCCATCTTCCTGATGTACTCTTGGAGTTTCCATGTTTCATCCTGGACAGTGGCTCTGATGCTCACTAGTCCTCGGCCTCCCTCTTTCCGCTTAGTGTACAGCCTCAGGGTGCTGGACTTGGGGTGAAACCCTCCGTGCATGGTGAGGAGTTTCCTTGTCCTGATATCTGTGGCTTCTATCTCCTCCTTTGGCCAGCTGATTATCCCAGCGGGGTATCTAATGACTGGTAGTGCGTACATGTTGATGGTTCGGACCTTGTTCTTCCCATTCAGCTGACTTCTCAGGACTTGCCTTACTCTCTGGAGGTATCTAGCTGTGGTTGACTACCTTGCAGCCTCCTCATGGTTTCCATTCGCCTGTGGGATACCAAGGTATTTGTAGCTGTCTTGGGTGTCTCCTATCCTGCCCTCTGGTAGGTCCACTCCCTCAGTCCTGATCATCTTGCCTCTCTTTGATACCATCCGGCCACATTTGTCCAACCCGAATGACATCCCTATGCCGTTGCTGTAGATCCTGGTGGTGTGGATCAGTGAGTCGATTTCTGGCTCATTCCTAGTGTACAGCTTGATGTCATCCATGTAGAGCAGGTGGCTGATTGTTGCCCCACTGCGGAAACGGTATCCGTAACCACTCTTTGTGATGATTTGGCTGAGGGGGTTCAGGCCTATGCAGAACAGCAGTGGTGATAGCGCATCCCCTTGGTATATGCCGCACTTGATGTTAACTTGGGAGATTGGCTTGGAGTTGGCCTCTAGGGTTGTCTTCCACATTCCCATTGAGTTCTTGATGAAGGCTCTTAGTGTCCTGTTGATCTTGTACAGTTCCAGACATTCCAGTATCCATGTGTGTGGCATTGAGTCGTAGGCTTTCTGGTAGTCAATCCAGGCAGTGCACAGGTTGGTCTGCCTGTTTTTACAGTCTCTGTGGACTGCTCTGTCAACCAGTAGCTATATATATATATATATATATATATATATATATATATATATATATATATATATATATATATATATATATATATATATATATATATATATATGTAAAGGAAATTGGTAGATATAGATATATTCATTACATGTTTGGGAATGGACCTTCCAAAACAGTTTCAGCTCAACGCATAGGTAAAACCTAGCTGACATAATTTCATCAAATTTGGTACACATGGGGGCAAGTATTAACCAGATCAATATAATCTGAACTGTCATATTGATTGGTGTATCTGGATGTGACTAATGTAGCATTATATGCTATATTATGTCTTTGCTCAATTTGTTTTGAGCTGAAAGAAGCTAGGGGCTGCACAGTGGTGCAGTAGTTAGCACTCACAGCAAGAGGGTCGCAGGTTCGAATCCGGCTTGGGGCTCTTTTGTGTGGAATTTGCGTGTTCTCCCCGTGTAAGCATGGGTTTTCTCCAGGTACTCCGGCTTCCTCTCACAGTCCAAACACATGCAGTTTAGGTTAATTGATGACTCTAAATTGCCCATAGGTGTGAATGTGAGTGTGAATTGTTGTCTGTCTATATGTTGTCTGTCTCTATGTGCCCTGCGATGGACTGGCGACCTGTCCGCCCAATGCCAGCTGGGGTCGGCTCCAGCCCCCTGCGACCCCTAACGGGGTAAGCGGTTGACGATGGATGGATGAAAGAAGCTACATACACGATATGAAACTTGTCACCATAGCTGACCATGCTGACCATATATTTAGATATAAACTGTTGAAACAAAATGAATGGACTGGAGTGTGCACTCATTCCGTCTTTGGACTACCTGAAGTGAATTTGTGAAGCCCGAAATCTGCTCGTCCCTGCTTGCAGCTTTCATATTGGCAATTGAACTGCTTTGCTCTATTGAGTGCAGAAGGGCCTGAACCCAGGAACTGCCGCTTTCGGCTCTAATATTTATTTATTGTCTCATGCTGCAGCTCAAATTGCCGTGAGCTGGAATGAGCTAGAAACATGAAACTTGGCCCAATAATTTATATTTGGAGAATGATAACTCCTCTTAGTGTCATTAACCCAGAAATATTGTGGAAGATATTATCTATGTCATCTAAATCTTAGGTATGGTCCTGCATTAATTTTTGGAAGATAACATGCTATGACATCAGAGCATATATGAATACAAAAGAGAGATTTTTTTTTAAATGGTAAGTTATTTCAGTACTGTTAAATTGGTGAGTAACTACAACAGAAGGTATTTGGGTTAACATGTGGTTGATGCAGATGTAACTGAAGGTCACATGTGATGGAGGGAGTCTACTTACAAGCCAGCACGTTATTGTTGTTGGGTTTCTTATTATCTGCTGTTAACTGGTTGGAAGAATCCAATCTCTTCACCAGCTTCTCCTCTCTGGTGATTTGTTGCATCACATCTGGTTCCTCCTCCCTTGGCTCTGGGCTTGGTGTCTCAGGCTCAGGAGTCTGGAAGCTGAAATCAGCAGAAGCAGACTGGGTCACACTCTGCAGGACACACGCACAGACATTTTTAGAGGCTGTTTCTCTAAACACCGCCCCCTTTTTTTGGAGTATAGAGTGCACAAGACCCGATAGATGTCAATGCAATTAAACATGTTAAGATTACAATTTTGGCAAGTTTGTATGCATCTATTTCATGTTAAAGAAACATTTGTACTATAGACATATCTAATATTGTGGCTTTGCCTGAACCTGCTCATTTTATCTTCATAAATTAAGGTTGATCAGTCTGTCCCTTCAGTCTTCACCTGTCCAAGAGGATCAATGACCCAACACAGTAGCTGGCTTATCCAGACATCTTTATGTATATTTGATTGACTCACCAACTATCATTATGCCAAGTGTTGTTTGTAAATTTGGGTTGTACCAACTTGTTAATAGCCAACTGCTTGATTTAAGCTAGGCTGAGTTACTGTACTGTGTGACTATACTGCAGCAGCCTCCTACTCAAGCTAGCTATCAATTAGTAGCAACTGTCATGAGCATCATTTAGCCATTTACCACACTGACAGTGAATATTCAGTCTGGATTACAACTTGCTACACAACAGGTTTTCTGCAATTTCCTGTTTCTCTTCTTGTGACATCAGGATTCTTTCCTTCAAAAGGGGGCAGGACTTGATGATGCTTGATGACACAATGCCAGCCTGAAGTGACTTCTGTTAAATCCCCTTTTTATTTAGTTGTTTCCTGTTGAGCCTCTCTAGGCTGATCATCTGATTGGCAGGCACCTGTGCTTACTGGTGGGCTGAGTCTATATAGACAGGCCCTTTTGTTCATCACTCTCTCTGTCTACACCCTGTGGCAGCAGCACTGCTGTGGTGCTTGGTATCTATTAATCACTCATTCATTTACTTCAATCAACTTACTGCACATGCAGTAAAACTTGTCTTTGGTGTTGAGCCAGCCATAATACTTCCATGCCTATCAACTTGTTGTGCTAACCTGATATTATGTATGCTGCATGTATCAGACCGTGACTCCCACTGGAAATACACATACTGTTACAGTCCAAAACTTTATTTGTATGTCACATTTAAATACAGGTGCAGCTGAACAAAACAGGCACAGAAATACAAATGGAAGGAAAGCATAATGTGCACATGATAAAAGAAGTCAAGGTGTCAAACTTAACTCAATCAAATGTCAGTGAGAAGAGGTGAGTCTTCAGCCGTGACTTAAATGTTTCTGTGGTCTGAGCAATTTTAATATGAAAAGGTGTGCTGTTTTGAGATCTGCCACGTTGCAGGCTCAGTCACCACTGTTTTTGTCTCTTGCTAATGGATACCTATGGGTGATCTTAGCGGAAACGCACACACACACACACACACACACACACACACACACACACACACACACACACACACACACACACATGCACGTGCACACGCACGCACACACACACACACACACACACACACACACACACACACACACACCCTGTTTTCAGTGGTGGTGTTTGTTGGTGAACTGGTCAGATCTTGCTCTCTGCTTTCGTCATCCTCAAAAGGCTGAAGGTTTACAATCTCCACATGCTGGGGCTCTGTGCCCAGGTCCAGAATCACCACCCTCTGGCTTTTACACAGCTGAAACACACACACACACAAAAGCATACACACAAACACTTAGAAAATGGAGAATTTAGCATGCTTTGCATGGCTGCGATGTGCTGTGAATTACATATAAAGTGCAGTATTGGTATATAGATTTAATTCAGTTCTCTGTATTCAAAGCAAGCTGTAACTCGACTATTAAGCTGTTAAGGACTGCACTTTCAAGTGTGCAGTCAGTGTTGTTACATGTATATATCGGGAATTTGGCATTTCAGAAAATAAATAAGCAGATGGAAAACAAAATAGAAAAACATGTAAATTAAAAAAATAATAAAACAATAAATGACTGAGAGAAATTATGTAAGAAATAAAGAATTAAATATAAAGGTAAATGTTTTCTGTTTCTGCTGCGGATTGAGGGTAGGGGTGCTGAGTGTTTGTTGATTTTTATGGAGTTTATTGTTTTTTTTAAATCAGTATTTTGTGTTCTTTTATGTTGTTTTTAACATGGCCGGACACAGACATCCGAAAGAGGGCTCTTTCAGTGTCACTATAGCCAGTGCTGCTGCAGTAATTTTCTGATCTCCATTTCGGTGTCAGTTTATGAAATAAACTGTTTATGTTCTTGGTTTTAACATTGCAAAACTCATCTTTACATCCAGGAACAATACAATACAATATTCCTTCTGCACATAGTTTGAGAAAGACCACCAATCACATGAGGCAGTCACCATCAACAGCCTGACCCCTGGGTGACCCTATCATCTGTGGTAAGATGCCTGAAAAGGACACAGACCAAGAAAGCCCCTAGCCCAGATAACATCTGCGGTCACACAATGTAAGTCTGTGCTGAGAAGCTAAGAGAAATATTCCAGCAACTATTCCAGAACTGTCTAGCTACTGGTACAGCCCAAGAGGCATTCCCACCTCCAAGAAGTGCAAACTCAAGGTCCTGCATGACCTCAGATCTATAGTCCTTACCTCCCTCATTGTTATGGCTGCAGCCGGCAACCTCTTCATCTGTCTAACCTGGTCTTGTACTTCTGGGTTTATGTTAATAAGGATGTGTAGCCCCCACAAGACTGGTTCCACTCACTGGGAAACCATCCTTCTCTGAGCTGGAGGTTCCTGATAGGAGTGGCACCTGGCCCAGTCCTCCAATCCCAAGGAGGCAATTCCCAGCTGAGGATTCAAATGTCTGATGTGAACAGTTTGCCAACATACAATATTTCTCGTTATTATTCTCCCTCTCGGAACTAGATGATGTTAACTGTGGTGAATTGAGGTACTCAACTAGTAGATGGGGAAATTGGGCCAGGTTAGATTTTAATGACTTCAACATGGCAGGATTGTTGTTTTGTCTAGACTCATTAGTGTGCAGGGGTGCTGTATCGACTGTATATTTTTGGTTCTAATAAGTAAAGTTAATTAATTAGGTTTTATTTTTCATTCAGTTTTCTTTGAAGTAAGTTAAAATTGAAGCTCATATTTTAAGAATCCTCCCTTGTTTTATTTATTTAATTATTTGATTGAAGTATCTACAGCTCATTTTAGTGTTGAAAAACCTCCTAGTGAATAAAATAACTTTACCAAGAAAATCGGGTTTTATGTTACTTCCCTTTACCCTAATGAGCTGGGTCTTAATACACATCATGAAGGCCTTTGGACAGGATCGTGAAATGTCATATTACTGTTAGGCCACAGCTGCACAGAATCTTGAATTTGTGTGTCACCCTGAGAAAGGGTTTGTCGATGCCATCCTTGTCATACTGGATACTCTCCATAAACACCTAGAGGGCCCAAACACTTAAGCTTGTCTCCTGTTCACAGATATCACCCTACAATTCCACATCCTGGCTAAAAACTCCATCTGCTTCCACCTGGAATCACCAGCTGCCCTTCCCAGGATCACAGGCCTGTCCTTAGTGAATTTCTGGAAAGGTGTGAGAACTGAATGTCAACCAAGACCAAGATTTTCATGGACTTCACCAAGAATGGAGTGGGGAGGACTACAGCCATAATTCAAGGGGTACAAGTGGAAGTTGTACGCTAGTACAATTATCTAATCACTGTAATCAATGACAAACTGCATTTTGAAGCCAACACAGAAGTATTTGGGATAAGATGGAATATCCTCACTACATTTTATAACTTTCAGTGAAAAGCATTTCAACCTTCTCATTCATCAGTTAGTTCAACTCTATCACAATCAAAATCAAGAGATGCCTCCAGAGTACAGTGAACACCTGCTCTAAAATCATAGGCCACCGCCTCCGGTCCTCTCACTGAGCATTCAGCAAGTGCTCCAGGAAGCCCATTCCATCCTACAGGGGTCCACCACCTGGCCTGCCTGGGACTAGCCTCCATACCTACTGGTCTGCCACCAGTACCAGCCCCTTTGTTTTCTTTTTACTATGCTTGCCTCAGGAATTGCCCCTTGGGGCTCAGCTAAGTTTTTTTAATTGAATTAAATGGAGCTCCAGGGTGGCATCCTGCTGGGGTGCAGACCAGACACAGCTATCAATCCTGGCTGAAACATATAAACCCCTTAAAGCCAACCTGGCTTCTTCAACATTCCTACAGGACCCAGATTACACTCGGGTTAGGCTGGGATTACAGATGGTGAATTTAACAGTGGGAGAGAGCTGTGTATAGTGAAAGTGGGTGTTAGAATTCCTTTGATTCTCCTCCACCTGCTGCCCCTGCAGCCTCCTGTTTACCAGTGTACCATTATCTAGTATTTGCTCACTTATTTTGGTGTTAGGTTCTAGAGACAATCAAGACTACTTTGGTTTAACATTCACTCTGTTTACTGCCAGAACAATGGCAGTTATATGGGTAACATGGTACATCATTCCACTTAAATCACATAGCAGCACAAGTAACCCAAAACTGCCCCTAGATATCATTAAAATGTTTATTCTCAAAACATTTATTCAAATTGCAACACACAATTGTGTTGAAGCCACTAAAACACTTAAAAACCTTGCTGTAGGATTAATGTATGCACTGTAGTTAGTTGTACGGGAGCTTTTTAACCTCTTGTGCTGTGGTCGCATCACCACGGGAAAAGGTTTTTAGAGACTGATCTGATTTGAGAATAATCTCCCTCATAACATTTCAGTTTACTAAAGAAAGTTTATGCTTGTCTGGTGCATGCTTGCATTTTGGCTTTCTACTAGAACATGTTTACATGCTTTGATGATCAAAAAATGCTTTAATGTTCTAATAACGGCTGAATTGCAACAATATCTAACTTCAAACTTGCTGCTAGGCAGGTATTATGCAAATATGATACTTGGTGACATCACCACATTATGGATGAAAAGAAAGGACTTCAGTCAAGCAGTTTCAGACAGTTCAGGTGCAGTGTTTCTGTGGGGGAGCGTAATTCTCTTTGGCATGAACTTTGGGCTTCGTAACTTGCACAAAAAAAACTATATAACACATTAAAGGAAAGAGAAAAAGCACAAAAGCATAATAGGTCCTCCATAAACTATTTTTATTGTTTTTGTGCATATGAAGAAGAAGTCCCTATAGACTGAGCAAATGTTGCCAGTAGATAAGAGATGAAGGCTGAGATAATACCTTTTTAACAGTGATCTAAGGATGTGTTAAAGTTACAAGATGCCCATTTCTAAACCCTCTTTCTGTGCATGTTCAACCTTTACGTTTATCGGCAGTTTTCAACTCAACGACACTTTGTAGTGTTGAAAGTATAACAATACATAAATATTATCAGTTCTGACCTTGAAAGACTGCTGTCATGACTTTTACTTCAAAGTGACATGTTAAACTGCCACTAGATTAACGAAAAGGGGTGCATATCTAAAATGGCTTTTTTTTTTTGACACAATCCCACACACAACATCCTGTTGACAGAAAAACCTACTTGAAAAATGTGGATTAATCCACAACTGAAAATAATCCCCAACAAATGCACATTTCCTCCTGTTTCACTAACATAAAATTGAAGCTGTATATTTGTGAACTGTTTTTATCGAATCAATGGGCTTGGCACTGAGGGTCATAGAGAAGGGCAGAACATATTGACATGGCCTAACACATTGTCAGTTTTGGTCTTTTCAAGGAATTTGTTGCCAATAAGAACAAATAAAAAAAAATAACAACAGACACCCTTTAACAGCATGTCAATGAATTAAATTATCAGCTTTCGAGGGAAAGCAAAAGTGAAGATGAATCAAAGCCATAACAGGAGCTGATTGCATAAGGACAGACTATACATGCACCCTGGCTGTGCAGGCCTTGTCTACAGTACCTCATTGTCTATGCTGTTGGCCTCAGTCTGCGCCTCCTTCGCACTCTGCAGGATCACGTCCCTGCCTCGATGCACCTCCTCACCTCTGTCATTTTTCACCTCCTGGAGATTGAAATAGAATCTTGTAATGAGCTATTTATGCAATCATTATTAGAAATGCACATGAGGTTTGCGCCTTACTGGTGATGGTATCAATATCAAGCATTGCAGTACATACAGTATGTATATAGGCTATATAACCAACCTAGTTTTAATCACTATCTTAACACAGACAAAAAAAGGGTAGCACTGAACTCGATCAATGAAAATAGTATTACTAGTAGTATGTCCATATGTAACTACAGTATAAAGCAAGGAATCTCTGTCTGTGCTTTGCATATCTCAAGAGCCGTTCATCCAGTCAACATCACACTTGGCAGGTGCAACCTGCCAGATCATTCTCATCAATGTGCACTGCACCAGTATACACATAAATTTGATATTTGTAATACTGCATTTGCAGTTATTAAAAATACAAACAATAATTTACACTTTGGATTTAATAGGTTGCTTAAAATTTGCATTTGTTTTGTATGAAAACTGGTTGCCAGGATAGTGTGAAGTTCACAGCTACTGAAAACAAATACCCCATGAACCTGTGGTGCACATTCTGTGTGAGTCCCAGCAGCCTCAGCTGTTGCCCTGCCCTGCTTCTGGTGAGCCAAGAGCCTAGACCCTAAGCTAAAACAGCCTAGTTAAGGCTTTTGTGTGTGTATCTGACATCACCTGCTGGATAATAAAAGGGTTGTCTTTGCTGAAGGAAGGTGAGCGGGATGGGGTTTCTCTCTTCTTCTCCCGGAGCGACGAAGCCTGCTGGTTTCTCCTCATCCTCTCTAACTGCTCCTCCACACTCATCCTCGTTCTGCCCACCTCTCGTTCCCCAAATCCTGTCTGATCCACTGCACTCCTGGGACGTTCCTGTACAGGACAAGATTCAGTGTTACTAGGGGTGGGACGGTTCATAAAATTCATGGTTCGTTCATATCACACTTTGGGGCCATGGTTTTTGGTTTGGTTTGGTACAGCAAGGAGGCACAATTCCAATTTCAATTTGAACAAGTTTTTCATTTATTTGGGAAAATAAATTCAGTTGGACTTCTTATCCAAAAGTAAAGTGCCACTGTGTTATTTAAAAAGAATTAAATAAATAATAACAAATTATAGGCTCAGGCCATCAACAAAAGTGCAGCATAAGGTCAGCCAGCGCTAGACATTTTTTTTTTTAACCAACAGTAACATACAGTATATTAGGCCTGCACTATATCAGGAAAATCTGCAATGAGCGATTACATTGTTCAGTATTGCAATGATGATATGATGATGATGATATATGTTTGCATACTAGCTATACTTTGTTAGCCTGGTTATTTTTAAAGTCAGAACTGGATTAGAATTGAATATTTAAAATACAACTAGGATACATTGTGTTTCAAGAGCAGCAACAGCAATGTTTATGACAGCAAAGTCACCATATAAACTCAGTAATATCTCACTGGAAATATTATCTCTAATTTCTCTCAGCGGATGGCCACCAATTGGTGGTTCTCCAGTCCATGTCAAAGTGTCCATTAGCAACACTGTACCCTGTACTGCTAATGAAGACTGAGCCATCAGTGTGTGAATGAGTTTTCAGATTAGACCCTGATGGGCAGGTTGGCACCTTGCATGGCAGCTTCTGCATCAGTGTATGAATGCATGTGTGAATGGGTGAATACTGACATGTAGTGTAAAGACCTTTGGGTGGCTATCTAGTATAGAGCTATATAAATGTAGTCCACTTACTATCAGTACAATGATAATTTGCATGATCATCTTTTGAACATAAATACTGAATTCACCTATTCATTTTAATTCTAACTACTATGCTGATGTTTTTTTACTAATTTTTAGGCTACTGCCAATAAAACTCAACTTCCTGCATATGTTTGAAATTATATTTTCTCTTCCCTGCTCTCGTTAAGGTTTCCATTTCAGCCAATTTCTTTTGGTTCCACCTCTATATCTCTGGTTGAAGGCTACATGTTATTAATTACTGGATAAATCTAAAATTGAACCAGGAGCACAACAGCAACTGTGATTAAAGTGGCAGATTAAAGAATACAAGTTTTTGTATGTTGCACTGAAAAAGGAAATGAGAAAAATGGTATCTTTAACTGCTAAATCAGCTTAGAACACCACAATAACTTGAATAACAACTTTCAGCTCTGAGATGTGAAGAAAGGCAGTGAACCCAAAGGGAAAATGGACAACTCTTCTGTCATGCAACATTTGCAGATGTGATATGTGTAAAAACAGTTCCCAGAGCAAGTGTACTGCCTGCTCCAATAGAGTCACATGTCATTGTAAATTTCCTTCTTGGTAGGACAGATTAAGAATCTAAAGAGTTCTGACTCAATGGAATATTCACCCACACAAAAAGTCAACAAAACAACAAAAACTCCTTTAGGCTGATTCCTCCACATTTGTTGAACTGGAATTGGTTCATTTTATCTAAACAATTTATTGTCTCTGTTGATGAATAGAACTTACTGATCTGGATTCAGGCTTCTTGGTCTTTCTCAGGGTGACATAGGAGGCAATGGTGGAGGACTCGGGGGGACTCATGGAAGATTTGGTCCTGGGAGAAATGATGCCCACCGGGTAGGGGGGCACTATTGGAGAGATGGCAGAGAACACTTCCACATTAGCAAACAAACACTGCAGTCACACTAATTGCTCATGTTATGGCAGGACATTAAACATTTTTTTTTCACAAAAGAGAAGACATTCAGGGACATCATTGCTGTTTATTAGGATGTTATGATTTTGAAAAACAATATATTTGATTAGTGTTTCAGAGCAGTCACAGAAGCATGGATCAACCTTATTTTCAGCTTCAGTAGGCAGAATATTTTTGGCATCACTGGGCAAGAAATCCATAATTGTAACGCCATCTGTTTCCTAAGTTACGTTTGTATTTGGTTTTCCTCTTTTCCTCAGTTTCATCTATTTCCATTTCCTGTTTTATTTTGAAGTTACTAACCTCCCTCTCGTTTCAGATCACCGCACTTCCTGCCCTCATGTGTTCCACGCCCCCTTGACCTACTTCCTACTCTGCACGGGTGTTTCGAGTTGTCTGGGTCCCGCCCCTGATTGTGTCCACCTGTGTAGCGTTCAATCACTCCTCTTGTATATAATGTGTCTGCTCCCTTCCTCATGTCGCCAGTTCGTATTTGATCTTCGGAGAGAATAGTCCTCGCGTTTTTCCTCGTGTCCTGCTTCTTATGATCTTTCACCCACTGCCTGTTACTAGACCCTGCCTCTTGCCTAGCCCTCATCGGAGTTGTTTGTTGTTTGGACTGATTTCCTGTGTATCGACCTTTGCTTATTAAAGCATTTCTTGTGAACTACTTTGAGTCTTGCGTTGGAATCCAACTCTGTGCCTAAACTGGTCGTTACAATAATATCCTTTCAGCATATTGTAATTAAGGTTCTGAGGGAAAACCACACTTCTGTACCTCCTCATGGCTCTGTTTTCAAGCTTTAAAAATCTAGCTCATGACATGAGACTTTGGCCAATCATAGGTCATTTTAGAGAGATCATTCCTATAGGCTGTGCTCTGGCTGGTGGGTAGCCATGGCCACAGAGAGCCAATCTATAAGTGGGTACACCGCAACCAGATCAAACACCACAAACACAGGTGTCCCAGACACCTGTGTCTCAAACAGACAGATCAAACCGCAGAAAAATGAGAGCACCCTGAATACCAGATGCTAGGGTTAAACAAAATGAAAGCTAACAAACTCTAGAATTAGTATGGGGAAGCTGCCCGTCATGATTGAGGGAATGTGCAGGGCTGCCAACACTCAGACTCAAGCGACATGTGAGCTCAATCACAAACTGGATGCGATTCTTGATCAAAATCGCAGGCTGGCTGAGATTTCTGAACTCTGTCGCAAGATAGATACCAACTTGGAGAAGTTGCCAGCTCGGCTCGGCTGAATTTGACCATCGAATTTGGCTCTATTGGATCTTAGCCACTGGGAGACTCAGAGAGACTTAAGGCAGACGGACAATCACAGTGTCTGCCTGACCCAAAACAATTGTTATCTTCATTGGCTCCCTGAGACAACCAGCCTTCCCAAGGCCGGTTATCTCTCCATTCTCCTGGATGTTATGTCGACAAGATGCTCCGTCCCCCTCCCCCCCCCCACCCCCCCTACTCCTGTGAACTTTGTTTCTGGATCAGAACTCTCCGAGGTCGTCTCCACGGCAATCGGCCGTGTGTTCGTCATCAGTACCAGACGGCAGAGACAATGGGTTGAGACTGAGCAGGAATGAAGGACACGGGCTGACACATACACACACATGAAGACAATGTACACACACGCCCTTCAACTCAACGCCTTCGCGGCCCCCTCCCCCCTCCTCTCCCCTTGTCACAGTACAACTTGGAGGGTTGTTGTGAGACGCCCAGAGGCGAACACTCCCCCCCAATCTGTGCTGGGACACCTCCCCTCCCCAACGCCCTTCCCCCTCCCACATGTCCACATTTTTTCCCTCTTCTCCTTTCCCCTTGTTCTCCCTTTTCTCATCTAAGCAAATGGGGCGCCGTTGGGGCGGCGACCCTCAGTCCTCCCGCTCCTGTCTCCCCGTTATGTGTCTTTGTTTTTTATGTTCTTGGACGGGATGTAACTGAAAGATAAGTTCCCTTGGGATTAATAAAGTTCATCTATCTATCTATCTATCTATCTATCTATCTAGTAATGTAACCAAAGTGTATTGTGTTAAAATCATTTAGGAATCAGGTACCTTATGTCGAGTCAAGCTCATCATCCAGAAAACTTACCACCAGTATAAACTGGCTCCTTGATAATCACTGAAACTGCTTCGCTACAAATGAGTGTAATACTAGAATTTCCAAATACCAAACATTTAGGAAACCTGTATTGTGTCAATAATAACTTTTCTAATCATATGTGTTTTCCCTGTCAGGATGATTTGGCTAGCTTCACTCTTGATCCTCGGACTGGTAGTCACCCCAGCAAACCCCAAAGTTGCCGAACCAGGACCAAGTTCTGAGATTGTTCTGAAGGAGCAACCGGGACTCCTCATCAATGATTGTCACCTGCACACTCGGAAGTTGTTTGTCAGTTTTAACCCTAAGGCCATATGCAAAAGGAATGTTCCCACTTCAGCTAAGTTAACCTCTTGGGCTGGTATGTGATGGAACAGTGCGGTTATAACACATACTGAAATGGACATAACACACGTCTAACACAGCTCCAAAGGTTTACTATGACCCGGGTAGAATTTAACAGTACCCAGAAGTAGTCTAGCCATGGGTAGGATTCCCCATACTTGGTCTCCCTGTCATTGGTCCAGGATCTCTTGGCTACTGCAACAAGAGAACTAGTTACACCTCTACAAGCCTATTTAGTTTGCACCCTTGGTATTGCTGTACTAATATATGTCAATCTGGAAGCCA
This sequence comes from Pterois miles, assembly GCA_947000775.1. Classification (NCBI taxonomy): domain Eukaryota; kingdom Metazoa; phylum Chordata; class Actinopteri; order Perciformes; family Scorpaenidae; genus Pterois; species Pterois miles. The sequence continues at coordinate 93,586 of CAMQGK010000633.1, read as the reverse complement.
CAGAAATTGTCTTTATTCTTAATCTCCCCGTGATAACCACTGAAAACATTTACATGCTGAAAGATGTGGTGGATGTTGGATCTTGGCAAAGCGAGACTCACGTTAAAGGGAACACCCCACAGGTTATGGCTTATAATGACAGTAATCTTGAACTTTATCTAGCCCCAAATTTATGGACATGTACCCCCACTAAAGACATCCGCTACCTTTGTTCCAGTAAACCATTTGTATGCAACAACACTGGTGGCAACTATGGCCTCAAACCTATGACAGAAGACTCCTGATGCCCTCTTACTGCCACGCCTAGATATCAAATCACCACAACTCAAGCCAAAAGAGTGGGAAACTGCTGGTTGAGTAATACCCCATTCAAGGTCACTACTCTAACGTATGACTAACACAACACTTCTATGCCCTACCTAACTACCTGACCATACCCTCTGGATCGATGTGCCAGAAGGTGCCATTTTCCATGTAGATGATTGGGCCCTATATCACTTACATCCCAACCAGTATGACAGTAATATAGAGGTATCTGAGTTTTACATTAATCACACCCTACACCTAGATTCAATCCCCAATCCCCCAATAACATATGCTTGGTTAGCACCAGATACTGTGCTGGCCGCTATCGTATGTCTGGGTTACTTTCTGACTTTTGGTATGGCCTATCTCCTGCATAAACAAAACAAGGCCTTGCGATTTCAGATAGGCAAATGTAAAGACAAAATAAAAAAAACAACAACAACAACCTTTATTAGTCCCACTAGGGGAAATTCAATTTTTACACTCTGTTGTTAACTTACTTACTTAAAACGGTACATGCAGACCCGAAACACACACGACACATGCATCAATGGAGAGATGTCAGAGTGAGGGGGCTGCTCCTGACAAGTGCCCCGAGCGGTTGGGGGTTTGGTGCCTTGCTCAGGGGCACCTCAGCAGTGCCCAAGAGGTAAACTGGCACCTCTCCAGCTACCAGTTCACACTCAGTTCTTGGTCCATGTCGGGACTTGAACCGGTGACCCCCCGGTTCCCAAGCCAACTCCCTACAGATTGAGCTACTGCTGCCCCCATAAAAGAGTAAAATACAAAAATTCAGCTTGCACTCTCAGCACTGTGGTGGAATTGGAAGAAGAGACCTCTTCCACCGCCGGCAATGTAATCTATGCCCCAGCTGTATTAGAATTAATGTATGATTAAATGTAATACCAATAACCAGTTAACCCTAATTAGATTATTAAGTACATAATCAGCTAAAGTGAGGGAACATCTTCAGCTGCACCCGCCTCTCTCCCCCTTCATCCTCCCATACCCCAACTATTCACATCACAACTGATCAGGTGAGGAGGGAGCTTAGGAAGATCAAAGCAAGGAAGGCAGCCAGCCCTGATGGGATCAGCCCCAGACTGCTCCGGGACTGTGCAAACCAGCTCTATGATGTGCTGCTGCACATCTTCAACCTGAGCCTCAGTCTGGAGAAGGTACCCGTCTTTATGGAAAACCTCCTGCATGGTTCCAGTTTCCAAGGTTTCACACCTGAGGGAGCCAAACCACTTCAGGCCAGTTTCTTTGACCTCCCACCTAATGAAGACCATGGAGAGGATTGTGCTGAACCACCTCAGGATGATGACAGACTGTGAACCGCCCCCCTGCAGTTTGCGTACCGTCAGAGTATCCGGGGTTAGCCTGCTGCACAGATCCCTCTCCCACCTGGACACCCCCGGGTGCACTGTGAGGGTCATATTTTTCGACTTCTCCAGTGCGTTCAACACCATTCAGCCATAAATACCTGGTTGTTCACCTCAACAATAAACTGGACTGGTCCACGAACACTAACGCCCTGCATAAGAAGGGTCAAAGTCATCTCCATCTTTTGAGGAGACTGAGGTCTTTTTGAGTGTGCAGGACACTGTTAAAAACCTTTTTTGACACTGTAATGGCATCTGCAATGTTTTATGCGGTGGTCTGCTGGGGGTGTGGTAACACTGAGCGGGACAGAAAGAAACTCAACGAGTTGGTTAGGAGAATCAGCTCTGTACTGGACCAGCCTGTGGACCTCAATGAGGAGGTGGGTGAGAGGAGGATGTTGGCAAAACTGACATCCATCATGGACAACATGTCTCACCCCCTCCATGACATTGTGTGAGTTCTCAGCAGCTCTTATAGCAGCAGGCTGCAGCTCCCACAGTGTAAGACTGAGCGCTTCCGGAGGTCTTTCATAACCTCTGACATCTTCAGTAACCATGTGCAATAAATCACATGTGCCTTCCAGGTCTTTATCCGACAATTATGTGCAATATCTATACTATTTCTATTGACAATAAGTCTGGTTCCTTTTTCATATATAATCTTGTATAAAAGAATATATTCCATTCTTCTGTGAATTTACAATTTCCAAGATTTCTGATCTCTATTTTATTTGTGAACTTACCATATTTTTCGCACTATAAGGCGCACCAGATTATAAGGCGCACCAGATTATAAGGCGCACTATCAATGCACGTGTCTATTTTCATACATAAGGTGCTCTCGTCTCGTGATAGTGGGGTAACTCGACCGGTGTTGCATCCCTGTCTTGGTGAATGTGTGTTCACCTTCTGTCATCCAACACGACAGAAGCTCCACGCAGCTTGCAATTTAAATTTGAACGACCTGTTGACACCAATAGCTAGTGGTTGGAGTTCTTTATTTAATCCACCAGGAATGATGGCAAACTCAGAATTTGTATTTTTCACTTTCGTTTTGACAGTGTCGGTGAGTGCCGTAATGCCCCGACAATCTATCTAGCAGTGCAGCTTCGTAGCTTACCAAAGTAGTAATAAAAAATTTTGGTTCGAGGTCAGTAAGCACAACCAGAATTGATACCTAAGGCGCACCGGATTATAAGGCACACTGTCGATTTTTGAGAAAATTAAAGGATTTTAAGTGCACCTTATCGTGCGAAAAATACGGTAATCTCAACCCCAGGTACGACTAAATCAGTGATGGATAAACATTGCCACCTAGTGGTACAGTTGGCAATAGTAGTGACCTTTTGGATGGGATGATTCAAAGAGTAAAATAAAGGGGGGTTGAGAAAGGACTCAGGTCCAACACCTCACACGCGGCTGATACCGGCATCCAGCCTACCTTTGGACTTGATCCAGTCCGGCTAAAGAAAGATGCTGTTCTGCTACGCTGTCTCTCTGGTTGTCTGAGCCCTATTTATTTACAGCAGTTTGTTGTTGTTTGTTGTGGCCGCTCTGCCCTGATGGCTGAAAGAACCAGCTGCTGAAGCCTGAAGCAGCTCCGCTGTATCTACTTGCTGGTGAATCCCAGCCATTGTGAAGAGAGACTTAAAGAAAGACTTTAGGTCCAGAATCTTTTGAATTGAGTGACCCATCCAACTCCGAGGAGGGGGGTCTGAAGAAATGGCACAGAGATGCCTCGCCAGACAGAGAGAGACGAAGATGGAAACATGCAATGAGGTGACATGGCAGCCATCCAAAAACGAGGGTGTCCGAGGACACCAAAGAGAACCACTGAGGGAGAGAAACGACTCAAGCCGGCTCGCATCGTTGGATCCAGAAGGTCCAAACTGCCGTGTTCCACACAGAAGCTGCCGCCACTCTGCTCCAGACAGCACAACCTTCCATCTATCCATCTATTCACCGAGGGTGATGTATAGATGTATTTTCAGAAGAGAAAGACTTTTATGACAAGAGTAATTCATAGTCAATTCAGCCAACTAATAACTGTTACAAACCTGACAATTAATATTAGACATAGAATAGATAATAGACAAAGAATTAGGACGCAACTAATTAATATCAAATTTCATTATTTTTATAATTTTTATAAAACTGCCCGAGTAAATCCTGATATTGAAGTTAACTGTAGGTCATATCTGAAGTTGAATGTTACCACTTTCCTTCACATTTTATGATAATTTGTCTTACAATTAATAATTTGGGATTATACATTTTTATATTAATTAATGATTAATTGTTAATCTGCTCAATGCAATAATGCTACACCTTTTAAGCCAAGTTAAGTTAGGGGGCGGCAGTAGCTCAGTCCGTAAGGACTTGGGTTAGGACGCGGAGAACGCCGGTTCAAGTCCCCCATGGACCAAGACCAACTGGTTGCTGGAGAGGTGCCAGTTTACCTCTTGGGCACTGCCGAGGTGCCCCTGAGCAAGGCACCGAACCCCCAACTGCTCTGGGCGCTTGTCAGGAGCAGCCCCATCACTCTGACATCTCTCCATTGACGCATGTATATGTACTGTGTGAACAACAGAGTGTAAAACTGAATTTCCCCACTGTGGGACTAATAAAGGAATATCTTCTTCTTCTTCTTCTTCTTAAGTCAGTGCACTTTTTCAGATACTTTTGTTCATGAGGTGGTGCACTTGTAGGGCACTTGTTTGTTGTTGCACTTGTTTAATGAATTAATGAAATTCAAAGTTGTAATACACTAGACAAATCATGGATTTGGAGAATCGTGACACCTATAGTCATGTGACATTGCTTGAATATTTAACACTGACTAAGTGTAAGAGTATCAGCTCAATGTGACCTAGTCGAGAAGTACCTTTTGAAGCTGCAGTGTCCTTACTCTCAGCAGAGGTATCGGTCTTGTCCTTGTCCTCACTGTTGGCCTCATCTACTTCCTCCTTCACTGTTGTCAGCTCAGGCTCGCTCTTATACAGCCGGTAGTCTGGTGCTTGCTGTGTGGGAGAGATTGCGCAAGGTTAGAATACAGCAGTCAAACCTACTTTTAGAAAAAGTAGGGGTTGTCAGCGGTTCTATTGGTAGCCATATTAGATCTATATGGCTATCTAATGGCTCATCCAAGCCTTTGTTTAAACAAGTAAAGCAAACTTCTTAACCCTGTTAATTTGGATCGCTGGCTCAACAGCACCCCCTGACAGTTTTCAGAGTCAAAGCCCCCACCTTTAACTTTCATGTAGCTATAAAAGAATAAAAATCTTTACATTTCAAGATGAACATCTTTGCGAGATAAAGTTCTATTTTTACAAGAAAATGTATTATTTCAAGTAGGCTTGCCACAGTAGTTGGTGTTACCAGCGTTTCACAGTGTTTGGGCATTCACCAATTACATCACTTGCCCACCGCCCCCACCTTCGGTATGCTGTTTTTATAGGGATAAAATCTATTTAGACCATTTTGGCATATCAGTGTAGTATTATTGATACAGAGCCACAGAGTTCACAGACAAGACAATGGCAGAGTATTTGATTTTTATAATGGAGGACAAAGTAGTCACAGCCTGACCCTTGGTTGATCGGAAATTCCAAATCCACTGTTTACATGGACACTAAATAAAATGATCCAATCATGACGTCCAAGCGTTACATCAGAATAAATCCTTTGGGCAAGCGCAGAGTTGTCTAACTTCCTGGAAATAGTAGAAGAAGAAGCTGTACTACCGCCTTTGTCATAAACAAACGCCGCATCGTCTGTCACACATCATGCTGACGTAGCACACATGGAGATAATTTTACCCCAACCAGGAAGACATGGGTGTGTACATGGCATAAACCTCCTTTCTCATTCGGAATGAATTTTCTTTCCGAATGGGCCATATCGCTTCAGAATCTTCCGATTGATGCGTTTACATGAACCATTTTTAATCTGATTGGGCCTTTATTCCAATTATTTGTGTCCATGTAAAAATAGCTAATGGTTCTTTATAGCACCAAAAAGTGACATTGCAAAAGTACAGGCAAATGTTCACTGGTATTTTTGAAAGAGCACTCTCAGCAAGTAGAAGCAAGACACTTAAAACACAAAGTGAAAAACTACACAATAAAACATTACCCTCACACTAAACAATGGAATTCCACAAATAAATCCATGTATAGACCAGAATGGATTTGAATGCTTAGGGGTAAACTTTAGGGGTAAACTTTACTGTCCCATTAGGGAAATTTGTCTTGGGCGTCGTGCTACATTATTGCTTCACAGAACAACGACAGAAAAACATAAACATTGACTACTAAAAACAGGGCTAAAAACAGGAGATACATGACAACACAGGGACAGAGACATTAGCTCATTTAAAATGCCAAAAATAAACTACACTGTAAGCTACACTGTAGGTGAGGAAGGAACATGGATTACAGGGGTAAAAAGCAAAATAACACTTAAATTAATTACATGTATCCAAAATGGCACTTGTTGAGGAATGAGTCTATTCAGTGTATATTAACTCAGCCTTTAGGATGGATTTGAGATATGAAAATTATGAACATGGACATGTAAAAATGCCTGCAAACCCACAGGAACTTGGATATGCTGATGGATGGCGGTCACAGTAAAACACAGATGTGGATGGATGGAGCAGACATGGGAGCTCATGAAGGCGTTCAGTGGTTCTTACGCTGTGAACTCCATTCCTAGAGCCGGCCTTGCGATCCTCAGGGCGGTGCGTGGGGGGGGGGCAGGCGGCCACCAGGGTGTGAGTGGTAGGGGGGCACGTGAGGGGGGCGCTCTGATGAGTTGTAGTAGTTGGGGAGGGGCGGGCGGGGGGGCATGTTGTCACCCTCCTTGAGAGGACTGAGTGACGGCAGCACCACTGCCTGTTGATAGTTAACACAGCTGGTTTCATTCTAAAGAAATCATGTGATACTACTTGACAGTCCCTCTGCTCATGAGCTGGGATCAAAACAGCTGCTGAAAATGAGGCTGATGAGAGCACTGATAGTGACCTCAAACAGGAAACGTTGTGGACTGTAACGCCAAAACAATGAGCTGAAAAATGTTACACTCGGTAGAGTGGAGCAGACCTGCACAGACTAAGTCTGCCTGTCTATGGCTGTACCAAACACAACAGTAACACATCAGCCAGACAGCAGTCAAATCAGTTGGCTTCTGTAAAGCAAAGTACAGAGCTACACTATGATCATCTAACCCAGAAGATAAGTAATGGGCAATGATAGGCATCATCATGAAAATCATGAACTTGCTTGTCTTAGAACGATTGCTGTCAAACAGGGAACGCTGGTGCTGCATTAACAACTGCCTGTATGTCATTTGGCAAAAAGGTCACTGTGATAGACTATTTATAGCAGGGAAGTTTCAAGATTCATGAAGTGGATTGTCCTACAGCACTGAATGAAAGTGAAACCAGTGGCTACCTTGTCAGAGGGAAATTAATCTTACCACGCTGGTTGGAATCTAAACTTCATTCTGTTGTCTCAGTACCTGTACTCTTCAAAGCTCAATCTAAACTTATCTTTTAGTGCGCTTTGTAAAATGGTCTGCAATAAGACACAACTAAAAAAAATTGAATAAGACACTTTAACTGGCTAAAACTACAAAACAACAAAAACTGATTTGGGGTAAAGAAACATCCACATGGTTCTGGCGAATCCTGTGGCTATGTGCTTGATGCCAGCACATTGTTAGCCTGCCAGCAGGTGTCTCTCAGCCTCCTTTATGAACCCTAATCCTGAGAGAGTAAGTGTGGTGTAATGTGGATGTCAGTATGAGCAGTGTGGCTGGGATGCTGCCTTACCTCATTCTTCTGTAGACTGGAGAGTGGTTTGGAATCAGGTAATCCTGCTGAATATGGACATGAAGAGCTTTAACATTTTCCATAACAAAAGGTATCTGAAAAAATCCCATCAGATAAATATGAAATTAATGTGAATGAAGTGATATTGAAGACTCTCACTGCTGTCTGTGCTGCGCTGTGGCTTATTTTTGGCGAGAGCCTCCATCACATCTTGGATCCTCCACAGCTCCTTCTGGATCTGGATGTGCTGCTGGCTTGGAGGCTCTGTCTGAGGGCAGACACACAAACACACACACACACACACACACACACACACACACACAAATGCTGTTAAAAGCTTGATCACACCAGAAAGTGTGTGTGAGTGATTGAGTGTGTGTTTGTGTGTGCTACCTGTGGGCTGCCCAGAGCCTCTAGCTGCTCTAGCAGGTTGGACTTGGCCAGAGTCACATCTGCCCCCAACCTGTCGTACTCCCTCCAGGAACGCTCTAACTCCTGAAACCAGGACACCAGTATAATGGGAAAAAAAAAACATGCACACCAGTACACCAAACACCTCACTAGAAGCTGACAAGACCTCTGCAATTTAAGCTGACAAGACCTCTACAATCTGACCAACCTCAATTGAACACTTAAAATTTCCACAGACATCCAGTGGTTACACAAGCATCATGCATATGTGGCATAGGCGATGTGTGTGCGTTAACTTGATTGTCTGTGCCAGACCAACACTACACCTGATATAACAAAATGAACTCAGTCAGGTGTAGCAGCAGGTGTGGTGTTAAATGAAGCTGCAATGGTCAGGCGAGTTGCACTATGAAGTAACAAGTGACCCTACATCTGACACTGAATATAGAAAACTTCCAGTTCCCTGTAGAAAGCAGGTATGGTGTGGCATCCAGCATGGCATATCAGTGCAGGATTGAGTGAGGCTGATACAGCAGGTGTGAAGCACTGTATTATCACACCTGCCTCTACATGGAACAAGAAATTATCACTCAAGTTTTGCTAAATTTTGCAAAAATTAATTGATAATGAAATTAAAAATATTTAGTCAGTAAGGAAAACTATGCAGACGTCTCTGTGAAAGCCGTGCAGCTTGCTGATGAACATGTTCTTGCACTGTATACAGTACACTCCATAAACATTACTCAATAAAAACAACTTTTACTGGCAATTATTAATGATATTAATTAATGTTATTATCAGGTTGGTGGCATAGTGATTCACACTTCATCACACCTGCATCAGTTTTTTCATATTCTTCACCCTTTATACAACCGCCAGGAGGGTTATTGGATTTTTATCTTATCATCTAAAACACATCCAGAGTAAGAGACTTCATGTAAGCATGTGCTTGTTTTGGTGTCCTGCACATGGTCAGTCACACAAATTATTATTATTATTATTGTTATTATTATTATTATTATTATTATTATTATTATTATTATATTTTATTTTGCCAAAATTGTATCTCTCTAATAAGATCATTGTCAATGAACATGGAGTGTGAGTGCATATCTCTGCCCGACCACTCTCTCTTGGAAGTTCCACAAAGGCAAGAACACCTCTGGAGCTCTCCTAACCATCAGCAGAGACAGGAGTTATTATAAGTTATTATATATAAGTTCAGAAAGGTGTTAACATTCTTTATAACATTCTTTTACACATGGATCAAATTAAAATGATAGAATATTGCAAATTTTTAGACCAAATGCTCCATGAAATGGACTAAAGTGCCAGTGTGGAAGCATCCTTGTTAGTTTGCTGTCCTGCAGTGATGTGCGTGTCGGGGTGTGCTCACAGTGTTGACTCTAGACAGCTCTCTGCAGGTGCTGAGTAGACCGTTCTGCAGCACGTCTCTCTGCTGGACCAGGTTCTGTGTGGCTGTAGCACTGGAGCTGCTCTGTTCACTCAGCTCCTGACTGGCAGACAGCAAGGCCGTCTCAAGAGTGTGCTGCCACACGTACGCACGCACACACACACACACACACACACACACACACACACACACACACACCGCACACACACACACACACACACACATGTACGCACGCACACACACACACACACACACACACACACACACACTGATTGTACAAACAAGTCTACACAAATACACAAAAATGAATACACACCTGGAGATCTGTACCTTCTCTCTATGTAGCTGCTGCAGTTTCTCCTCCTGCATCCTCACCGCCTTGTCCTGCTCACACAGTCTGCTCAGCTTGGTCTGACACATACAAACACACAAGCTCAACTTCCTTTAGTCCTATTACTATTACTACTTGGAGCTGCTGTGCCATTTTGAGGTTGCTGTGCATCTCTCTCTGTCTCTACCCAGCCAGTTAAGGCAGATGACTGCCCACCCAGAACCCGATTCTACCCAAGGTTTCTACCCATTAAAGGGGAGTTTTTCCTTGCCATTCTCACATAACAATGCATTCTCATGGACTAGACCTGCTCTACATGAAAAGTGTCTTGAGAGATTTGTTGCTTTAAAAAATGTATTGACTGAACTGAACTAAAATGTATTTATGTCACAGAAAGCTGGGCTTGTCTTACATCAATATCAGCCTCCTCTGTGCGCTGGATGAAGGAGCCATCTTTGGAGTCGTCTGGACTGATCTGAAATGAGCAGGCACAGTCAGAGATGGACAGCAGGGGGAGACAACAACACATCTCTTAGGATGAACATCTGCGTGCTCCAGCCACCAAGAGTTCTCCTCTAAAATATTACTTTACGCAATTTGGGGGGAAAATGATCTGACACCTCATTTTTTAACTTGTTTTTTTCCCCTAATGCATAGCGAATGCAGTCTGTCAAAGGATATGACCAATCCGACACCTTTCTGAAACATACCAGAATTTGTTGCAATGAATACTGTATATTTGACTAAACGTATTTTTTCCCCAAATGCTACATACTTTAGAGAGAAACTCTTGATATGCTTCCTGCTGTTTATTTCAGAGGCAGGGAGTGAGGGGATGAAGGGATGAGTGCTTTGTTCCTTTTTAGCTAATCTAGTTTGAGGCTGTTTACCCAGTTGTTACTAAAGATTATAATGTAGAGAAAGATGGAGGGAGGTGTAGCCTGAGAGGACAGATGCATGTTAAGCCTCAAATTATTATGTATATTAATTAAATGAGAGTGTAATTTCATGCTGATGACTGGGAGGACGTGCAGTTTTGTGTCCTCTGCTTTTACAGTTTAAGTCTGATTTACACACTAAAATCTCAGTATACAGTGTCCTCTGACAAATATCTAATAATGGTATGATAAAATTCTAAAAAGTTTGATGAGTTCATCTCATTGCGTTCAATATTAAGCTTCTACAAGCAGGGCCTCTCAGGCCACACAAGGATTGTCCTGTGATTGGTTGAGCCTGACATTTAACTATAACTGCGACACACTCCTCTGTTTATTTGGGAAATAAAAACAGGTGACTTTGGGCTATTGTATTATTTGAATAAAAAGTACATTAGAATTAAGTAAATGACAGTGTCCCTGAGAGAAGAATGTACTTTTAGTAACTTTAATTACATATTCATTCATATTTAATTTAATTTAATTTTTTTGATCTTAGTGGTTTGTGACTACATACTGTATGTAAAAAAAACAGGGTTAGTGTTGATAATACAGAAACTACGTCTAACTCTTATGTTAGACTTGTAAGCCACAAGTCCAATTTAATGCTAGGGTAATGTAAATAAACTGCAAATGACCTTTCTTTCTTTGAGTTGGTTGGTTGATGGACCAGTGATGCCAGCATGTGTCCTTTGCTTCTGAAACCAAACCTACACAACTCTATCCATATCTCTATAAAGTGCCTCTACAGTATACAGTGGATAGAGAAAGTTGCCAGGTTTCTATGATGTAAAAAAATGAGACCATGATAAATCATTTTAGAACTGGTTCCACCTTTAACGTGACCTATAACCTGTACAATGCAATTGAAAAACAAACTGAAATGTCTAAGTGGGAAAAATTAAAATTAAAAACTAAAATAATGTGGTTGCATAAGTGTTCACACCTTCTTATAACTGGAGATGCGGCTGTGCTCAGAATTAACCACACCAATCACATTCAAATTCATGTTAAATAGTAGTCAAAACACACCTTAAAGTGACTATGATTAATCCCAAATAAAGTTCAGCTGTTCCAATAGGATTTTCCTAACATTTACTTACTTACTTCTTACAGAAAAAGCCATGGGTTGCAAAGAGCTTACAAAGCAAAGGGATCTCATTGTTGAAAGATATCAGTCAGGAGAATGGTACAAAATAATTTCAAAGGCATTATATATGTCATGGAACACAGTAAAGACAGTCATCAATAAGCGGAGAAAATATGGCACAACAGTGACATTACAAAGAACAGAACGTCACTCCAAAATAGACGAAAAGACAGGAAGACAACAGGTCAGGGAGGCTTCCAAGAGGCCTACAGTAACAGCAACTGCAGGAATTTGTGGCAAGTACTGGTTGTGTACTACATGTGATAACAATCTCCCATATGTCGGGGCTGTCGAGTAAGGTGGCAAGATAGAAGCCTTTTCTTTACTTACTTTCTTCATAAGTTTTTTTTTCTTCCCCCAAAACTGTTTCAGTTTGGTTTTCAATAGAATTGCATGTTATAGGTCACATTAAAGGTGAAAAATGTTTTGAAATGGTTTATCATAGTCCCATTTTTTCCCAGGGTCTGTCACAAAAAGAGAGGAAAGACTGCCAGGGGGAGCAAATTCAGGGCAAAAGGTCTACAAGTGGAGAGAGCACTCATGTGTACTCACTGTTGTTCATTTCCAACATGTTCTCATCCCAACTTGTCATATACTGGTGCTTTATCAGAGCTCTCTGAGTCACTTTTCGGTCGCAGTAAACACCTGCTTAATGTTGTGAATCAAATAAAACCACTTTGTTGGGTTTAGGAGAAAACCGCATGGCTGGAATTAAAATTACCACATTGGGACAGTGAAAATGTGACTTGACATTGTAAACACGGGACATGAAGGACCAGCTGATTAAGTGAGAGTGAAACTTAACACACGGGACACAAGCAGAAATCTTCTGTATGACAGCCCTATGTTTGTTGGACCCAGTTACCTCCCCTCTCACCCACCCTGTGTGTCTCCTTTCACCACAGCACTTTCTCTGAGCTTTAACTGTTGCTGTGGATGGGTTTACATTTTACTTAGTGTTAGCTAGTTAATGTGTCTCATACTGACGCTAAAGGGCACCTTGTGCAGTGGTATTGCATGCTGACAGCACTGACAAAACGTCAGTATTTGACCCCATTGGAAAGAGAACAGACTGTTATTTCACTTTATCTGTGAATTTTTGTGGTATCGTGCATGTATGTGAATAAATGGACTACTGAAGACAGAATATTCCCATTGATTCCAGCTGCTTTACATATAGAGCAATAAATTACTGGTAATCTAATTATTATAGTGCTCTGCCTTATTTCCCAATTCTTCATGATTTTTCTCTCTGTTTTTTGTCACTGTATGTGTTGTGGCTATTTGTCAAAAAAGGAGTTTCTTCTGAAATGTGCCTCACATGAAATGGCCAGTCATGCACCATTTCATTTCAGTCAGACAAATGAAGTCCAATGTCCAGGCAAGATTCACAACGAACACTCAACATTTGCTCTGGTAAAAAAACATGTTCCTTCCTGGTGCATGACCTGACATGGACAAACCTGCTCCCTTTATCATCTCACAAAAGTGCTTAGTCTGGTATTATGTGCCCTTAACGTCTACAAAAAAGGGCCACACCTTACTGAGAAACTCATTCCGCACCCTAACCGAGAGCACAAAACAGTGCCAGGAACACACAGAAAAGTGAATGATTTAACTTAACCACATATGAGCACTCAACTCACCTCATCTTGAGTACAGACTTTGTCTCAAAATCCCCATGTGAGGACGACCTATTTGATTGAATCAGGATGATCCCAAAGTTTCCATCAGCCCATGTCAACAGACCAGTGGCAGAAGCTGAATATTCCTCTATTCTGAGATCTTGCTTTCCATAATCCAAACACCATCCAGAAGAGTGAGTCCAGCAAGCTTTCATGCTCACCTCTCTCATCAGAAAGGACAGGACAAGATACAGACAGCCCATCACCATCACTGCAGTTCTCCTACTCCAATCACCTCCAAGGACACCTTCAGTCACACCATGAAACTGACCACTCCGGTCTCCCAACAGTTGGCGGTTCACAGCATTTTCCATTCCACAGAACAGACACCAAAGGAAAGCTTCATTCCAGATAACACAACTAGCCATCAACATAGTGCTATCAATGCATTGTTTAAATGCTTTGAGCATGAAAAACAACACATCCCTGTTGCGTCCATGTTGTTTCCACACAATGACTCAAAGCCCACCAACACACCAAAGCTGGAAGAATGATTTGGAAATAAGACTATTTGAGGAGTGCACAAATGCACTTAATATATTGTCCATATCAAGAGTGAGAAGCTTGGTGCAGCAAACACAAACTTACCAACAACCTGCCAAGCTGTCCATTTCACCTCAAGTCAGATTTAATCAGTCCTCACTCATTCACTCAGTGCTGCTGCTGAGATATGTAACATCAACATGCCGTTCAAATGCTTCGTGCAGCAAAATACAACATGAATGCACCATCAACCTGCCATGCTGTCCAATTCGACTCAAGTCATACTCAATCTGTCTTTGCTCATTCACTCAGTGCTGCTGCTGCACTGCGTCATGCCACCAACGTGTTTAGCCTGCCTTAGCAGGGGATCCTAGCACTGGGATGCCAGCGCCCCTTGGTGTCTTCATCTCACAGCCACAGCAGCCGATCCACCAGAGGCAACAGAATGCTGCTGCCCCCCACTGCCTATCTCTAGCAATCAGCAGCTCTCTGTAGCCGGAGGAGGAGGATGAGATAAGAAATAGCAAAAAAACCTGCAACAAACGCCAACTCCTCTTCATCCTGGGCCACCTTAACTTCACCCTATCAATCATCCCCCAAGGGCAAGCCTTCATCTCCCACTTGCTATCAACCGCTTCTTTCTTCCCAACACTCTTGGACTCTGGTTCACCAGCAAGTTCAAGCTGCATTAACCTCTGTCTCTGGCTCAACTTCCTGACTAACTGGCAGGGGATCACCTCCTTCGACAACGATCATTTGACATATCCACAGGACTTCCACCTGCACACTTATGCTACACCTCCCATTGCTTTTGTGGGTGTCTATGACTTACTCCGACAACCTCACAGTCATTGTTCATTGTCATACTTCCATGGCCAATACTGCTTACCTTGTCCATATTTCGATCTTGTTATCTGACTTCAGTAACCCTAACAACCGTAATCCCACTAAGCAGTCCTATGATGGTGGTTATAAACTTGGTAAGTCAACCCAGGGTTTCTCAATCTGGCTATGAGTGTGTTCAAATAAAAGGGGCAGGGTTTGCTGCATCAGTCCAATCACAAATATGGACAAGTCTACTGTTAGCAGAGTGGCATATTTTACAAAGCAAGAGCAAACTATAACATTTTACAAATACTAAAAAGTTAAACATACAATACAGACTAAAAGTAACACAGCTGAGGCTGCTGAATGCAGGATGGACAGCTGGTAAAAGAAAAAACTGCGGATGTGTGAATGCATATATTAACAGATTATAATATCCCTGCCCCACCTACAGCAAGAGTACAGCGGACTATAATTATTTTGTGTATTGCCTATAAAGTAGAATGGCAGACTGGGGGATACTTTATTATTCCCTTTAGGGATAATGTGGCATGTCTGAGACTTTTGTGCTTCTTTCAGCTGTGTCCACAATGGCGGCAGTGTAAATTAAAAATTAATATAAGAACATAATTCATAACAGTAAGCAGGTTTACTTTCATGTCTTACCCACAGCCTACATAAAAGTACTGGTAGCAAAGTATCTCAAGGCAGTGCATACAGTTTGTAATACTGTAAATGCATGACTGACTTTTTATTTATTTTAATTTTTATCTTGCCAAATCTGTTTCACACCCTCAGCTATTTTTTGCCAACTGTCCTTTCTGCATTTAGTAGTTTAAGTTGTGATGATGTATTATGACTTTAACCTCTATTTCTTTATTTAATATTATTTTACAAAACATGCACTGCTCCGATTGGTCAGTAGTCTACATGTACTAGTACTTTCATGCAAGTTGATCTGTTATCTCGAACATAACTGCTGAGCAGTCACCCTGGCAATCTTCCCCTGGTAAAAAGTGAATCACATTTGTAGGACTGAAAACATGGTGATAAACCTGAAGTTACCTTGCAAACCCCAAATCGTGCTTTGTAGTACAGGCCTCTAGAAGTTTATCATCACAGTGTGGTTGCTAGGTTTAGTCCATTGTACCTTTACAGAAACTGAAACTAAAACTTTGACTAAATTACTGTATCTTGCAACCTGCAGCTGGAGATATGGCACAGAATTTCAGGGCAGATGAATAAAATGTTTTTCAAGAAATTGATCAAGTATGTAACTCCCTCTTCAAAAAGTTTTGTGGACAAACAATATATGATGTGTTAATTACTTGTTAATTACCGAGCTTTTGAGGCCATATGTTCTTTTTCTTTTTTATTATTTCCCTCGGCTTTCAGTCCTTATGCTAAGCTTGGCTAACCATGTCCAGACTTACTCTCTCTCTCAGAAAGAAGGTAAACACGTATTTCCGAAAATGTCACACAATTTGTTTTAACAATGAAGTGGACGTTTAAGACAAACACATCCAAACAGTGTTAGTATTTCCAAAGAGGTGACAACAATGAACAGTGCTGTATGAAGAAGGATGGTGAGAGGAGAAATCCATGGCTATGTAGCATTATACCATAAGCCATGCTCACTTTAAATCACAGAAAACAGAAAACAATGAGATCTATTGAAACCAAAAACAACTTCACATGCACTTTAAACAATGCTGTAAGGACACCTGGGAGCATTTCCTGATTAACAACTGTTTTATGATGGCATCCAAAGTGGCGAAACAAGAGGGTGATGGTGAAAGGATTGACATGGCTACACTGGCAATGGTCTGCTTTGAGTCTGCTACACTTCGGACAAGTTCAATTAAAGATTTCATTTAGAAACAACAGGGACATTCAATTTAGGAAAACAAAGCCCAAACTTCCTAAGTCTATGATAGTTATAGTACATATGCTTGGAACTCTTCAACCTACAGTACCAGTCAAAAGATTGGACACACCTTCGTATTCAATGTTTTTTTATGTATTTTAATTGTTGTCTACATTGTAGATTAATACTGAAGACATAAAAACTATGAAAGAGCACATGTGGAATTATGTAGTGAACAAAAAACAGAATATGTTTTATATTTTAGATTCTTTAAAATACCCCCATTTTGCTTTGATGACAGTTTTGCACACTCAGCATTCTCTCAATCAGTTTCATGAGGTAGTCTCCTAGAACGGTTCTGAATTAACAGACGTGCCTTGAGAGTAAATTTGTGGAATTAATTAAGAATTGCATTCTTAATTTGATTGAGACCATCAGTTGTGCTGTGCAGAGCTAGGGTTAGTACACAGGGGACAGCCCTATTTGACTACTGCTATAATCCATATTATGGCAAGACCCACTCAACTCAGTAAAGAGAAACGACAGTCCATCATTACTTTAAGACATGAAAGTCAGTCGATCCAGAAAATTTCAAGAACTTTGAATGTATCCTCAAGTGCAGTCGCAAAAACCATCAAACTCTATTATGAAACTGACTTTCATGAGGACTACCCCAAGAAATGGAAGATGAAAAGTTACCTTTGCTGCAGAGGATAAGTTCATTAGTGTTACCTAAGATTAGAGCCCACATAAATTCTTCACAGAGTTCAAGTAGCCGAATATCTCAACATCAACTGTTCAGAGGAGACTGTGAATGAGGTCTTCATGGTCAAATTGCTGCAAAGAAGCCACTACTGAGGATGAACAACAAGAAGACAATTATTTGGGCCAAGAAACACAAGGAATGGACATTAGACTGGTGGAAGTTTCTACTTTGGTCTGATGAGTCCAAATTTGAAATTTTTGGCTCTAACCGCCATGTCTTTGTGAGATGTGGACAAGGTGAGGGGTTTCTGCATGTGTGGTTCCCACCGTGAAGTATGAGGAGGTGTGATGTGTGGGGGTGCTTTGCTGGTGACATTGCCGGTGATTTATTCAAAATTCAAGGCACTCCTAACCAGCATGGCAACCACAACATTCTGCAGTGCCATGCCATCCCATCTGTTTTGCGCTTACTGGGACCATCATTTGTTTTTCAACAAGGCTATGACCCCGAACACAACTCCAGGCTATCTAAGGGCTATTTGACCAGGAAGAAAAGTGATGGAGAACTGCATCAGATGACATGGCCTCCACAATCACCTGACCTAAATCCAACTGAGATGGTTTGGGATGAGTTGGACCGCAGATTGAAGGAAAAGCTGCCAACAAGTGCTCAGCACCTCTGGGAAGTCCTTCAAGACTGTTGGAAAACCATTCCAGGAGACGACTTCGTGACACTGTTTGAGAGAATGCCAAAAGTGTGCAAAGTTGTCATCAAAGCAAAAGGGGGCTACTTTGAAGAATCTAAATTATAAAACATATTCTGATTTGTTCACTACATAATTCCATATCAGCATTCAGCATTAATCCACCATGTATAAAAATATTAATATAAATAAAAAAAAACATTGAATGAGAAGGTGTGTCCAAACTTATGACTAGTACTGTAAGTACACTGAAATATACTAGATGTAAGCAAAAACCTCAACACAAGTTTTGGTATTGTCAAGTTTTTACATGAGAAGTAAGACTACAAACATGACACTTGACTTGTGAAATCCTTTAAAATGGTTGAACTGAAAATGCCATGATTGCCATGATGTTTTCACCCAATAGCATGGATATACAGTATGTCAAAAATCAAATGGACTGTCTTGATCTTGACTCAAGCCAGAACCTGCCAAAGACCTTACTTGCTGATAAAGTTGCGGCCTTGGTGCCGAGTTCTCGATCATAGTGTGAATCATGAAGATTAGAGGCTCATTCTCCTTCGTCTAGCAGAGCACCAAGGAGAAAGAGGATACATTGGTGTAATAACACAACAGCATGTGTTGCTTGAAGACTTAACAGCTAATATCCAGGAGCTGGAATAAGCCCTCTTTGTTAAACAACAGAAAACTCAGGATACACCACTCTGTAAGGGACAGTTTAAGCTCGAGAGCACTCCATCTTATTATTTAACACTCACTGATCAACTTATCAATATAACATTTTGTATGTTAAGGACCATTCCTGTGTTTTTGCATGAGCCAGTTTGTTACAAATACCAATACTTATGTCAGTGATAAGCATTTTCCAAAGCACTGACTGGAAGTTGGGAGAATATTTACTTGAGACAAGGGTTTGGAAATGGTGTGTAATTTGGAATAGATTGCTCCACTACCTATATATATCTTCAAATGGACTCTTTGGACTTTGTGACAATCCAACCGTTTTTTTTTTTTTTTTTTTAAATTGTCATTCAAACCATTAGCCACTCCCTCCTCAACAGCTTGTCCACGGTGTGTCTCTCCTTGACACATGACCTTTCAGGGCAGAACAGTTGTATTCAATAATGCAGTAACTGTGGAACTGTTGATTATGGTATGTCTCTGTGAACTGGCAACAGGTTATGTCTTTCTTGCAATGAACCTGTGACCCATTAACAGGACATAGCAGATGCAACTTTGCATCCCTGTCTCCAGCATGGGGTGGAGGACAAAAGGCAACCAATTGTATGATCTTTGATGTGAATGAACCCCTTAAGTTCTTAGGGACAAAGTAGGAGGCATTTGGTATGTGAGTAGCCCTGCTACAGTCACCATGAAGCATCAAGCAAAAGGGGTGCACAGAGTGTGTCAGTTCACACATTCTCTTAGGCAAGGTCAGTGCAAGCAGGAAGGTGTGTTGATTGTCAGCACCTTTAAAGAATGTTTTAGCATGGAGAGGGTGGCCCAGAGAGGGCATTACACATATTGCCCCCACCTCCTGAGACACAGTCCTGCTGAACATGAGAATGGTCCAGGGCTGGGCCACCAACTTTTGAGTCAGCTCTGCATACCCTGATGCTGAGCTATGTCCTGGTGCTATCAAAATAACTGACAACTACCCCTGCCTCACTCTCTCCAGTGGGGAATGAATGAGATGAAGCGGTGGATAGGCGTAAAGCAGCTTTCTTGGCCATGGCACATGTGCAAATGCATCTACCCCCAGGGGTGTGTCATCCTGCTGTGCCAGGGAGAACCATAGTGGGCAGTGGGTGTGGGCAAAACTTTCGGTCTCCTGAAGCAGGACCAAATCTGCTTCACCACCTCAGGGTGAAGCCTCCTTTTGTCTGGCAGAGATCTGCCTTTTTACAGGAGACTGGCCCCCTTGTTCTCCATATGGACAGCCTTCAGAGACAACAGGTGCTCTGAAGCTCAGAATCACAGATTCTCTGTTGTCCCCAAGAGAGAAGCAGACTGAACTCTAACTTGATATAAGCCACCATGGTATGATTGTTGGTCCTCACCAACACAAGCTTCTCCAATACCAAAAGGCTGAAGTGTTGGGCGATGAGGAATACTGCCTGCAGTTTGAGGAGGCTGATGTGTCAGTCCTCCGTCAGAGGCCTCATTCCACCAACCGCTCTTTCTCGGCAAGTCCCTCCCCACCCTATCAGGGGCACATCTGTAAACACCATGATGTAGGAGGTTAGTTGTCCCAGTGGTGTTCCCTTAAACAGGTGTTGTGGGGATCCTTAGTAGTGTAGATGGTGCACTACCAAGGAAGGAATGGTAATCAAACATCACTTGTGCTTATTCGCTTCCAATTCCCCAGTGGCACTACTGGGTGAGCAGCTGCCATGAACCTCAGTGCCTGCATGACGGTCAACAGTGTCATTGTCACTCCCTGCCACAATTTGCCAACTGCTCGCAGCAGGACCATCCATCTGTGTTCCAACAGAGTATCTCACAGTTTGCATTCATTGAGCACAACCCCCGAATACTTTACCTGTTGGTGTGGTAGGGGGCTGCTCTTCTTCCAACTGATAAACTCCAACTTTGAGGTGTAACATCAATTGGGCAATGTGAAACATTGCCCAGTCCTTTCACTTGAAAGTAGATCCCCATGCCACGCTAGTGTAGTGGCTGTAGCGCTGCATCCACACATTTGCTGAAGGTGCAGGGGGTCAACCAATAGCTGTATGATAGTTTGCATTCACTTGCATCAGGCAAGTACATATCATGGACGACGTAGGGGTTAGGGTTGGGTCCACTGGATTTAATAACAGCAAGGGTGGATGATTCTGTTTTGTTTTCTGTTCTTTTTCTTCTGCAGGGCATGCGTGTGGCTAGCTCCTCTCATGGCTGCAATAAGGCACAACAGTTTGCACTCAGCTCATCGGCCTCACCAAAAAAGCCTGGTTTTGACTCCATTACTCTGCCAGATAATTCCATCACATTCAGTAGTGCTGTGTATTTTCCTTCAGTGTTTTTGTAGTTTGTAGTTTTCTAGTGTTGCTCGAGATTTTCGTACTTACCTGTGTTTTTTCCTGTGTGCTCAGGTAGTGTGCTTTGCTGCGTTGCCAGTCACAGTGCCTTAAGTGACTGAGTTTTCCATGTGCTCAGCCCTCGTGTCATCTCTAAGAATCCATTCTGTTCTCGCTGGTGATTCCTCTGCAAGCTTGCATCCACTGCCTGATTTTTGGTTGTTGAATAAACTTTATTTTTACTGACCTGCATCAGTCTCTGCTTTGGGGTCAAAACAAAACCTAAACCTAACAATGGGAGTTTGGAGTGAAGTGACAGAAGAGGTTCAAGAGTTGCAGTGAGGAACACCATGGCAGCAGCTAGCTACTAGCTTGCTTGGCTGCAAGCTAGGGACAAGGCAACAGCACTGCCGTAGATGAGCCAAACAGGATAGTGGGATCCACAATAGGTAAGCGAAAGTCAGGAGTAACATCTCCAATGGTGGGCCAGTTGGGGTAGAATCCTGAGTGAATTGTCCAAGTATGAGAAAAAACGATGGCTCACTAGCTAGCAAGAACAGGCTCACTGCTAGTCCATTGAAGCTAACAGCTGTTTAGTGGCTAACAGCTGATCAGGATAAACAGCAGACCAACGGAGACTGTAAGTAACATTGCACTAATTACTGCTACACTGGGATGACAACAGAGAGATTGGAGAGAGATAATGGTGTTAGTACAGTCTACACCTAATTTGTTGGCAGTGTAGAACATAGCGAGACAGAATAAGAGGAGAAAATACAGTTTTGCAGCGGATTGTGAGGTGGTAACAAACAGGCAGTGTCCTCACACATCCGAACCCTCTACCAGGAAGACTGTAAAATAGTTTCTGTATGTTTAAACTTAAAATAGGTTGAATTCTGGTGATGTTCCTTAGCTGACAGAACATGTTTATAAGTTTAGTAATGTGCTGTTCAAAGTTTAAATTTCAGTCAGACACGGTGCCAAGATTTGTAGCAACAGACTTGATGTATTCAGACAGATACACAATAGATGGAAGTATTGGAATGTTTGAATTGTTGGAGCCAATTGACTCTTCAGTATGTCCCACCCCTCACACGCAAACTGGCCAAACATAGCATAGCATTAGCATAATTTTCAGGCTGGTCTGTGGATTTGGAGATAGTGATGGTTAGCCATTGTGTAACAGTGATGCTCATTACCCAGAGAGGTTGGAACAAGATATACATTTCAATATATAAACCTGTGGCTAACATTAGCAGAGCACACAGCATCAGCACATCATTAACTGGTGTTAGAACTATGCTACGGTAGATAATGAAGGTATACTGAATGTATTCTTATGTTGCTTTTCCTTTGTAATGATTGTAACAGTGAATAAAAACCTACCCACCTTTACAGGAGCAGTGTTGTTCCTTAATGACATTGTCTTCTGTCTCGATCACGAGGTGACAATAGTTCACTTCAAGAGCCATTTGTACCTTTAGCTTCTATATTTGTGTTTTTAAACTCTTTCACTGCTGAATCCATTTGAATCCCGATATATCCCCCAAATTCATATTGTAGACTTCTGTCTGCTTCTCTCTGCAATGGCTTTTTTGTTTTTCTATTTTTTTTTTTTTTTTTTAAAATTTGCTAGACATTTATGCAGGGATTGGAGTTAGTGATAGTATGTCCATGGTAGTTCTTAGAACTTGACAGCGTAGCAGTGGGGGATGGGACTTAGCAAAAGAACACTCCTGTAAAGAATTCAGCATACTGAGGTCAGTGGGCTTTTTTTTTTTTTTTTTTTTTTTTTTGGCATTTTGCCTTTATTTGATTCAACTCAGCCCTGATAGAGCCTGCACTACCAGGTGAGGTACTGGCGCTTTCCTCAGTTTGTTGTCTGAGCTGTTCTGGTCTTGTGTACAAAGCTGGCATTTGCAAACAATCAAAGAAGTTGAGTGATGTTATACTTGAGTAATACTATAGTCTACTTATACGACTGTGAGCTCCAAGCAGTGCGCAAATAGAAAAGGCTGTGATGGCTTGTAAATTAAACAGCAATATTGTGCTGACCATGGATCCATTGGGGAGCTAACTAGTGTTTATGCACATTGTAACTTATTTTCTATGGTGCAGTGCTTTACATTTTCTGGTAAATATTACAAAACATTTTTCATTCATCAACATTTTCATTTTGATTTCATACTCTAGACAGTGATTTGTTTCATTTAATTTCAGTATGCTATGAAAATCAACTTGTGTAGCTTGTTTGAGACAGATAATGTATATTGTTTCACATTCATGGTTGAAAGCAGGAGTTGATTTATGTACTTAACACCAGCTTGAAAAGTAGTGTTTCAGTATACTCTCTGGTTGAAAATTATACAGCAATGTCCTCTTTTTCAGCTGTAACCACACCTAACAGTGATGTCCCCAAAGTGGTGTTCCTCTTCTTCTGCATTTTTATTTTGTCATGTGCCATTTGTTATCTATAGATGTTTATTCATTTGCAGGAAATACTCATACACATTATTCCAATGTTCTTCCATCAATAGACCATATACATTTTCCATGGCTGCTATTTAGTCACTGCAGTCCAGCGCACATACACAGCAGCTGCCCCACACTGAACTATAACAGGTGACATGCCAGTCTCAGATTGTACCTACAAGTCTCAAAGTTTAGTGTCTATGATCAACCTCCATTAAGTTAAAATGTCAGATTTCTGCACAGTTTATGTTAAAATATCAGATTTCTGCACAGTTTAAGACTTAAAAAGTGTGTGTCCTGGTTACAGCAGTTACAACAACCATGGAGCACCTCTGCTGCTGAAAAGTTGATCACACTGAAGAGTAGAGGAGGATGTACAAGTGAAACCAATAGCTACCTGCAGGTTACCTTATTTAAACAGTATTTATTGGAAAATGGTCAACAGCGATGCAGTAAAAGGGCTAAAATACAAAAAACACCAGTATGGTCCTCCATCTTACCTAGATTACCTAAATCAATACAGAAAAAAATAATAAGATATGAGCTACACCTGCTGCGCTGCTAGCACAATTTGAATTTTCATGCTCAGTAGTTAGTTTGTTCAGATTAAAAGACTCTGAGGAAAAAGGCAAAGAGATAAAGAAAAAAATGAAAAAGAGACAGGACAGAGCTTATCATAACTGTACATACATGTGAGTTGTCTAAAATGTTAGCTTTCACTAAGGCTTTACAATTTCTGGTGCACTGAATCTGCAATTGTTTTCTCTTTTCTGTCAGTAAAGAAGGAAACAGACAGGAGTAAGTCCTCACCTGGCTGTCCAGGTAAATGAGGTTCCTCTGGAGGTGATGAGAAAGAACATCAGTCTGCAGTAGCCACAGAAGGAGAAAAGAAGAAGCAAGAAAAGTGACAGGAGTGACAGGAGAGGATGGAACAAGGGAGTCAACAGAACATTTCAACAGGAAGAAAGATCATTAAAAGGGAAGGCAAGCAGAGAATGTGATGGCAGAGCACCATTTACAAGGCAGCATTGCATATTTCATTACCTATCATTGTACAATTATTTTTCAGTGAGACTAAACTTGAGGAACATGTTTTGCCTAATCTTAACCATAATCTATTTGTCCTAACCACAGTCTTTCCCCAACTGTAACCATATTGTAGTTGCCATACACAGATATTATAGAAAGAAAGAAATTTAAAAATGTTGGCACTGAACAGTTAAAACATCATCGAATAATAATCCTGGGTTTGTCCAGAATTGTTCAATATCAATGTTCTGTCTGGTGATAACAAGGTTACACAAGGTAGTCACACAAGATCCAAAAAGTCCTTCCAACAATGCAAAACTATTAGCTGTGGTTGACAATTACAAATTAAGAAGAGCAGAATAACTTTACAGTCATGCAACACTGTTGAGGAGATGCGGCTGTATTCTGTGCTGTGTACTATGCTGTGTTGTTCATAACACATGTCGTACATCAAGGCCTGGCCAATACTTTCAGTAGATATTTACAGCCAATAAAAAGCCAGGGGGGAAAGTTAAAACAGGCAATTGTTCACTGCAGTCAAGTAAATTCAGAAAATAGATGACTTCACAGTCTTCAAAACCAAGAAGAAAAACTATATTTAAACACTATCACCATATCAACGTATCCAAAATCCCACACAGCAGTCAACTCAAGACACATGTTAACATACTACAGTGCAAGTCTGCAGAACAATTTTGAAAACTGAAAACTGGCATACCAGATAGTGCATCTGGCAGACCGATTGTACATTATAGAAGATCTTACTCCAGATAAGCTATCTTAGAACTGATCAGGTTAATACAAAAATTAATGCAAATTAAACAGCTCACTCACAGTGTACAAAGCTTAAAAGAGACAATAGATGACATGTTGCTTGATGCATCAGCTCCTATCCATCTGCAACCACACAACCAACATGCATGGACAGGAGTAGTGTCCCCATACAAAAACATAATGCTCACACACACACATACACGGGTGTAAAAGAAAGCCCATAAATCCCCAACAAAATGATAAACACAGCATCCTGCGCATACAAAATGCTAGAACATTACTCCAAAATGAAACTGAATTTCATACAGTTCATAGAGCCAAATGATAATTTTGACACTAAAATGTCTCAAAATACATCACCTGCAACTGGTCAAACATGTCACATGACAGTGATGTCTATCACTAGCCTGATGTGATGACTATAGTAAACCTGTGACTTTGTGAAACCAATTACTTACCAATTATTTAGAATGATCTGGCAAGGAAATCAAAGCACAATTCCCCTGCATTGCTGCTATGGCAACTGCAGTGTTGACCTGAGAATGGAGAGGACAGATGTCCTGTCTCCAAGACACATACAAATGATGCTTTATAATTTTTACCTGCCAGAAGCTGGCAGGGGGATATGATCTCACTGACTTCCCACTGAATACAAACAGTTGGATTTGTTGTAAGTGGTACCAAGAATCAATGCTTTTGTGGAGAAGAATCCATGAGTTCTGTGGTACTGGTCCTCTATATCCCCAAGGTAAATTCCTATGATACTCTTCCTATCATATTTTCCTGTATTATTTTTGTGGTTGTATTTTGAGATGTTTACCAAAGCATTGCCACAGTTCAATGGGCCATTTGACAGTGTGTTAGAAGAAGCTTACCGAATTTATTACAACATCAACATTAACATCTGCATCAAATTCCATGTCAGTTCTTCTTTAAAGCGTTGACCTGTTGGTGGTCCTAGATGCAAATCAGCAGACCACTAATGTCAGAAGAATCCATCGTATGGGAACAAAGAATATCTGAACAACATTCTGTGCCAAGGTATCTACCAGATATCAGACTATTTCACTGGATAACTTCAACCTACTTAAGAAATTCCTCCTCTGGGGATGACAAGTGTGCTTTCTTGGCAATCCATGTAGCAGTTGTTGAGATATTTTAGTGTGGACCAAAGTGGTGGACCATTTGACTTTGACTGCCACCACAAATACGTGATTGTACAGTGATTGTACAGTGAGCGTACAGAATTTAGCTCAGAGAATCTCTCAGAACACACTGAAAGCTGTTTCATTTGGAGTAAACTAACAGTCTCATGCAAGGTGCCTCCCCTTGTGAATACACATTAACACACAGAATATGGGATTTTGACTGCTTGGCTGGGAAAGCACAAATGCGTGCATGCACACACACATACTGTGTACAGTCAGCGCTGACCTTAGCGTTGGGCCCCTCCATACCCAGGGCCATTAGCTGAGCTACTGTGTGTTCACGCAGGCTGTTGAGCTCCGCCTGCTGCCGGCGGAGCTTGATCAGGAGCAGGGTCAGCTCCTCGGGCTGCACAGAGCAACGCACAGGGGAGAGAAGCAGAGCTGCCACACTGACAACAACTGACATCAAAAACATCCGTCCACTGGTTGAATTACACATAATGCTGTGACTCTTTAAGACTGATGACCTTTAAGAGGAGAGAAATTACTGCAACTGCTGAATTATCTGGTAAAAACAACTCTAACCCTGTAAAATTATTTTACGCTGATGACTGTGTTGCCCCCAGCCTCCGATTTCTTCTTTTTACATTGAGATTAGTTAGTCAGTTCATCTTTATACATTAAGGTGATCTCATTGTGATCAAAATCTCTTTTACCAGAGAAAGTTATACAGTAGCAGGAGGATTTGAGACGAAGACATGTGAGACTTGCATTTGAAATATCGATGGCAATTTAAGAACTGTGAGCCATTAGTTGATACAATTAAAAACTTCAATAATAGTTAATAATAATAACAATAATAAATTAATGATAAATTCTTAGCCCTTAAGGGACAGAAAAACTCCACAGCAAGCTAAGGACATAGGCCTGACATATTAATGCTTTATGAAGCTGTTCTGGCTAACAAGTCAACACATCCTCACTCCCCACTCCAGTCTTACCAGGAGCTGTTTTCAGCAAACATGCTCTGATAAATGCACTCCACACTACCCATCCAGCACCAAACTCCCAACTCATCAAATAATTTCACTGACTAGAGACTCACAGGGCTGACGACACTGATGAGTCACGTGACTAAAGACTGTCATGACAAAATACTTTTAGTATTAGTTTCACAGGGGACATGAATATCAGTCTCCTGGTTGAAAGTCTTGTATTTGTTTGACCTATCCACCTCCTCTCCCAGCTGCCCTGAATGGACTCTTTCGCAATTAATACTATGTCACTGCTCTGACTGTGGAATAACGCCGTGGGTGCCTCAGTGGGTCGGTTTCTGACACAGAGGGGTGTTGACCAAGCAATGGTATTTGATGAGTTGTGAGTGAGACTGGGTTGACCATATAACAGATACAGAGCAACATTAGCACTTTAACTGCTGTCTACTGTTCGGTGCTGGATCGGTGGTGTACAATGCACTTATCAGAGCATGATTGCTGAAAACAGCAAAGAAAGACTGAACCAAAGGAGATTGCATTAAAAAAGTGCAGTAAAACTATGCTCAGAAGAACTACAGAGTCATGATTATTCTATCTGCGTTCATCACTGCCAGTTAACCCTTTCACATTACATATTGTCATGTGACTCATTGGCAATATTTTAAATATTGATTAGTGGGCTGAATTGATCAAATTCTTGACATTATTAATGGCTCAAATGATTATATGTAATATGAAAAGGATCACTCATGGAGACGAACACACAGAAACAGATTGATCTGTTCTTTGTCTTCCTTTACTATTCTAATCTGAAAGGGTCTCTACATTTGACATGAGGCTAAGTCAGCAAGGAAATATACTGCATCTGAGTGATTTCAATAGAATCTGCCAACCGGAGAGGACATGTTCCTGAAAATGTGGTAACCTTTCATAGACTTCATGGCTATACTACTGGCCACTGTCTTCTACTTTCAATTTTATTGTCAGTTTAACAAAGAGCAGCCGTGTGATTTCAGTTAAAGATTTATGGATGGACTGGTGCACACAAACACATTCCTGCAGACACAAATACAAACACAAGTCTCACCCACTCATCATATCATTACTTGTGACAGTGAAATAAAGGAACACAGACACTATGACAAGTCAAATGCCATGTGTACAATTACTCGACAAGTCTTACTCATCAAACAGCAGAGGCACTTAATTGCCATCAAGCTGTCTCATTGTTCACAGCTTGCTTCAAACAAATTTTTAGTCCTCGTCCTTGATGATTCTTCAATTTAAGAGCAAAGACAATTTCACTTGTGTGTTGGTGTGTGTGTGTGTGTGTGTGTGTGTGTGTGTGCGAGGGAGGAGAGGGGGTGAACGAGAACACTCACTGTCTTGCCTTGTAGGGACTGTGGGGTGATGGACTGAGGTAGAATGCCAGCTGCAATGGATCGTCGGTCAGGTTGGTAGCCATACTGTGGTGGAGAGGGATGAGAATTGAGTGAATCTGACAGAAGAAGGTTCATAAAAGTTCAATTAATTTTAGTTAAGGTAATCTTGATTAACTTCAATTAATTTCCAATGACATAAACCTGCAGTAGGCAGTATATTTTTGGCATCATTTGGTGATGGAAGACTTCAATCAATCACAGGTCATTTCAGAAAGAGTGTTCCTGTTGGCTGTGTCCCTGGCTGGTGGGTTGTGCTTGGTATTTCCTCAGTAGATCTCAACATGTCTGCCCAAGTCACAAACCTAATTTTACAGCTAAACAGTAACTACAAAAAAAACATTTGAGGAGAAAAATAGGCATTACAGTAACAGAATATTTACCATATTTTCCAGACTATAAGGCGCACCGGATTGTAAGGCACACTATCAGCCAGAGACTGATCCCCCTCGGCACACTACAAACCGCCTGGGTCAGTCCTTTCTTTTGGTGGCCATCAGGCTCCATAACCAAGGTCTGACCCCCATGTGACTCTGATCATCTGCTCTGTATTTATTCCAAATGTATATAATTACATAAAATTATATAATTACATATACATATGCTGTGCATATACAATACCCACCACCTGCTGCACTTTACTTATTACCGTTACTGTTACTTATTTATTTTATTGTCAATTTTCTTCATTGCACCTTATTTCATTCACTGCACCTTCTCTTTTACTTTTTACTGTACTGTATTTATCTGTACTGTTGTTGATGCTGCTAAGACACCCGAATTTCCCTCCAGGGATTAATAAAGGTTCATCTTATCTTATCTATCAATGACTATCAATATCACTGTCTTTTTTCATATATAAGGTGCACTGGATTATAAGGCGCACTGGACTATAAGGCGCACTGTCGATATTTGAGAAAATTAAAGGATAAGTGCACCTTATAGTCCGGAAAATATGTTACTTCATATTTGAAAAGAGCTGCCTATTTTGACTGTTTGACCGGAGTTCGCGACCCAGCCGAGGTGATCAAGTCCCGGCTTGTGTCTAAGTAGCATGTGTGGTCCACGGATGTCCCCGCTTGATCCAAAGCCATCTTGATGCCTTTTCTGCCATGTGAGCAATGTATTTGATGGCTTTTCAGTGGTACGGTCTCTTCACTCCCAACATCATGAATGCCCTGACCAGAGACTGGCCAATGAATCCTCTGCATCTGACCTCGATGGGGTTGCATCCATCCGCTCCATCCCCTGCTTCGGCATTCACCTGCCAGCCCCTCGTACTTGGCCCTCTTCCTCTCAAATGCCTCCTCCATCTGGTCTTCCCAGGGAACAGTCAACTCCAGCAGGACCACTTGCCTTGTTGTTTCTGACACCAGGACCAGGACCACCTGAGTGTGGTCATTGCGATGTTCTCTGGGAATTTGAGCTGTCTCCCTAGGTCGACCTTCAGCTGCCAGTCCCGAGCTGTTGCCAGCAGCCCCCCTGCTTGGCTTCTCCCCAGCCCTAATAAAGGCGATGGACTGCCTTGCTGGTTGTTGGTATTTACTGGTGGAGATCCCTGTGCTGATGACCTCTGCGATGACCTGTAGCACTTGGTCATGGTGCCAGCGGTAACGCCCATCTCCTAGTGCCTTAGGGCAGCTGCTCAGAATGTGCTCCAGCCATACATCTCTCTGGTAGAGGGGGCACAGTGAAGTCTCGGCCAAGCCCCAGCGGAAGAGGTTAGACGGGCTTGGGAGGAGATTGTACACCGACTGGATGAGGAACTTGATTTGGTGTGGCTCAAATCTCAATAGTTCTGACCATGATATCTTCTGGTCAGCTACATCGTCCCATCGGGTCCACGCCCCTTGCTGCCGCATCCCTACTGTCCTGCTGTAGCGGGCTTCCTCCACCCCTGCTCGGACCTCCTCCTGGATCAGCTGATGCCTTTCCTTTCCCCGAGCCTTGTTGTAGTGAGGTCTTGGGTTGCTCCCGAGTCCAGATGCCCGTCCAGATGCCACTGCTCCCACCAGCTCGCTGGCGGGACTAGGCCGGTAGCATGGGTCATTGTCCGTTTTTCCGTCCTGTTGGGGTGCTCACTCACTTTTCATGGTCGTCATCCGGCCTATTCCTGGAGGTCACTGGCTTGGCCAGATCAACTAGTTCTAATAAAAACTTCTGGTGCAACTTAGACATCATCAGAACAGCTCTAATTTTTTGTTTTCCTTTAGTCTGTGAAATCATGCAGATGCCATTGCGCTCATGTAAAAAAAAAATTGTTTAAAATGATTAAATAAAGGTTTTTTACAGTAGCGCATGTCACAGGTAACCTTCAAAAAATCGTGTGCCTCTGTGTCTTCCGAGTTTAGAAGAAATACGAATTTGCTCTAATCTGCTGCTTTAAAGCACCTGTGAGATGAACTCAAGTACCCCATCATTATACAATAATATATTATATAATTAATTAATTTTTCGTTACTGTTCATCCATAACTTCAAATTCATTATTTCAATAGTTAATCCATTACTCTAAAGTAATTATGAATGGGTGATGGAGCCTTATGAAAATTGTGGCTTTCTTTCTTTCTTTCTTTGTTTCTTTCTTTCTGTCCAGAGAAAGATTCAAAGCTTCAGACTACGCACACCTAGTAGCTGGTAAATGTATAGCAGCCCTTCAGGACAAACCAAAGCACCACAACACCTCTCTTAAGTCATTAATTAATACACTGTCTAAAAATCTTGACACAATACCGTAATGTACCTTATTGGTGTAGTTTAGTGTCCACTGTGACCTCGCATTTTAACTTCCTGGCTGATATTTATGTAACATTTCATATGAGTCAAAATATGATACAATAAGATAATGATAAAAAGCTAAACTAAAAGTGATTGGCATACATTATGATGACTGTCAGTAATCAAAACTATACATGAGTTGCAGTTAATTAGCTAATGCAATCAAAATAATTGTGATGCCTTTTAATAATCTTCCTTCCTAGGAAACAGCCGTAGCTTCACCCTGCTATCTATTTGCCAGTAAAACAGAACAATGATTAGACTCAGTTAATGTCTCTACTAGCAGTGTGTGGTGTCTGTATCTACAGTCCCTGCAACCCTCTGCTGTGTTCAGGATGATTCTAGGGTTCAGCAAACAGCCTTTTTGCCCCGTGTGGGGGTGTAACCTCCAGCAAAGAACAGCATGCAGGGTGTGAAGCCTGTTCAGGTGCTCTAATACCACTGCACATCAGCATACACAGTGAAGTCAGAGATGCCGTGGTGGGGATAAGTTAACAACTACTAGACTTGTTACTGTAGTAAGAGCAATAAAACATTGCAAGTGTAAAGCCAAGATACTTTATCATTACAGCTGTTCAGCAAGCAGAAACATGATGAAACGGTTAAACATGTAAGAAAGTGATATTTCAATCTGCTCTGTCTCCAGTTTCTCATCCACCGCCGCTATGTTTACACAAGCACAACGCTTATCTGTGTTAGCTGTGTGTGCAAGTGTAAGTCATTTAATTTAGTTGTGAATGATTTTAGTTCCCTCTAATAAGCAGTCTTCTGTCATGAACCCGGTCTGTCAGTTAAGTGTTTCCTCTGTGTGTCCATATCTTCTCCTTGTGTCCCCATCTGTAACTGAGTGTGATAGTGTGTGTAGGTGTGGGCGTGCCTCCTCCCTCTGCTGGTCAAGAGCAATTGACTCCACTCACAGCTATTACCTATCAGCTCATCAGCTGCCCTATTTATACCCAGGTGATCTAGTGAACAGGTGCCAGTTTGTTCCACGCTTGTCCGTTGTAAGTATGCTCATTCTCGCTCTCTCATCAGTTTGCTATTCCTTGTAAAGTGTATTTTTTGATGCATGTCATTAACCGCTCTCTTTTTGTTGCCCGTTTAGGTTTGTTCTGCTGCCCACAGCTCGATTTTTCATTTTTACCGAGTTTCTGAGTTTGTTATTAATTTATTTCCTGTTACAGTTACTGTTTAGGTTAGTTTGACACATATCTAACTTGTAAACTGATCAGCTGCTTGAGACAAAGCAGCCCCCCCTCCTTCTACCAGTGGTACCTGCAGTGGTTCACATCAGCAGAGGGAGGAGCAATGGAGGACAGGATGAATGACTGATACTGACTGATCTTTTGAAGCTTCGCTCAGTATTTTCATGTCAGGAATGTGATTTTTTTTTAAATAACATTCTAGATTGTTTCCAATGAAATATTAATAAGTTTAAATGGTGACTTTGCTGTTGTAAAGACTACTGTTGCTGCTCTAGAAACATTTAGCCAAGTTATATTTAAAATATAAGTATAGCTAATATGCATTTCAATTTCAATTAAATTTGTTTATTTATCACAAGCCATATCATAATTTTCCTCATATCATGTAATCGAAACAACCAAAACAGAAGAGTGTTTGGAACAGGGTTGTTATCCATATTGCATGGTGATCTAAAGGATAGCTGGATGACTGGGACAGAGATGATACTTTGGAAGATGGGGTTTGGACATCATGTTTGAGTATTTGGGTTTTTTTGTTTTGGTAAAGGAGGTTGTGCTTCAGCAATGGGATTCACAGTGAAGTGCTAGACCCAAAGTCCAATAAGCATAAAAATGTGCTAGGGTAGCACATGCTAGATTTCAAAATCAAGGAGGACAAAATGAAAGCTGGCTAATTTAGCAGTTTTATTTTCTTCTCCCATCCCATCAAATTATCATTTTTGTTCACTCCTTTTACCCAGTGACTGTGCTTATGTTGTGTTCTGACAAACCATAACAGAACGAACTGGCCAAGATAGACTCACTGAACTTTAAAGCTTTATAGCTTTTACTATGAACCAGTTTATAAAGGCCATTCTATAATTTATTTTTTTATTATTTAGAATCATCCACTGTATCCTGCCAGACTCTCATGGGGAAATTACAAGAGACATCTGTGGACTCTTCAAAGGACTATTTCATATCTGACAAGGGCCTCCTTGATGCACATTAGTGAACCTTAGGAGACAGCTGAAGCTTGCAACTATGCTTTCTCTATTTGCAGCATTTCTTTTCTAAATCCAACAAGAGTGGACCAAGAAGCAGAGCTGCCCCAAGGGCTTATCAATAATACAGCCATGGTCCATGTGCATTTTAATGGTTTGTTTTGTGTTTGTTTTGTTTGGATCAAATGCAAAGATAGATATAGTAAACAACTTGCATCCCCACCTCCGGGAGCAGCAGTTCTGGAAGACAGACGCCCAGTTAGCTTGAATTCAGCCAGTGCCAACCCTAGCACCAGGGGTCTGATCGCTGGGGACTGCCCTGACTCTCTGCCAGATCAGCAAACTTTCTGTTGCTTCTATTATACAGGTTAGACCTAGCACCCCACTAGCCCATTGACTCCCAGCTCTAGGGTTTGGGCTGGCTGAATAAAAAATTGCTGTGATCACTGATTGGGCATCTGTCTCCAAAGCTGTTGAGTGTCGGCCGCTCTCTTCCCAGAGGTAGTGGTCTCCTGGCAACATGGAAGATGAGACAAAGGTATGGTTGTGTTCTTGTTTCTGCCACTTTGGATTTGAAGTGTAGGATACACGGACCATACAGCCTTCAATTAGTGTCACAGTAAACTATGGCTAACGTAAACTATAGGCCAGCGGCACATTTGAAGATCATTAGATCGCAGTGTTATTTTGACTGGCTCTCAAAGTTTCAACATGTTGGTTGAATTTTGCATATTCCTTTTCTGCTGATAGTTAGTAACTGTCAGTTTTTTAAATAACTGATGACTGCAAATGTATGTATGAACCCGGTAGTAAGGTAAAATGTTGCCAGGTGCTACACTAAAACTAAAACTAATCTTCTCATACTTAATTTTTCCTTAAACTGTTATCTAGGAAACGCTATTTTATCACCCATAGTATTATTTTTTTTATTTATTATTTGAGTCAATCCCCTCTACCTTGCTAAGGTGTGTCCTGTGCCAGTGGTTCTGTGTCACATCTCCTCTGAAGATGGGTGAGGATACCTCAGATTGGGAGCTGCTGGCATTGTGAGTGAACTGTTGCTGCTGGCGAGGAGGGGAGAAGGTGCTGTAGAGAGCCAGGGAGCCATGAGACGGTGAGGTGGGGATGGATTGCGCCACGGCATGTTCAGAGATGTTACCCATGGTCTTTGTGTTGGGCAGGGTGCCATAATGACCCACAGCTGGAAGCATGACACCAAGAGAAAAGAAAGTCACAGTGGAGCAAGAAGCTTTCCTTGTCTACAGCATTTTCTGTGATGGTCATGAAATAGTCTTAGTCATAGGAATAGTCATCAGACCTTCCTGGTAGCAAAATTTTTTCCCTAACATGGCGCAGGCAAGACCCACCCTTCTCTGCCTCTGGTTGGCTTAACCTGATATTCTTATCCTAAACCTAACTAGAAGAAGAAGAAGATATTCCTTTATTTGTCCCGCAATGGGGAAATTCAATTTTTACACTCTGTTGTTTTTACTTATACACGGTACATGCAGACTCGAGACACACACATGCACATATACATGCAACAATGGAGAGATGTCAGAGTGAGGGGGCTGCTCCTGACAAGCGCCCCGAGCAGTTGGGGGTTTGGTGCCTTGCTCAGGGGCACCTCGGCAGTGCCCAAGAGGTAAACTGGCACCTCTCCAGCTACCAGTTCACACTCAGTTCTTGGTCATATCGGGACTTGAACCGGTGACCCTCCGGTTCCCAAGCCAACTCCCTACAGACTGAGCTACTGCCGCCCCCAACTATTCTACTAACTATTCTCTCTCCTCATGCCTAAACCTAACCAACCAACCCAACCAATGAAGGCATTCAAGGCAACAAAACAGAAAGGATTAATGATGTCATTCTGCATAACAATTAGCATTAGAACACTTTAGTTTTTGCTTTCATTTTGTGTGTGTGTGTGTGTGTGTGTGTGTGTGTGTGTGTGTGTGTGTGTGTGTGTGTGTGTGTGTGTGTTTGAACAGGTGAGGCGGGCCGAGGCGTGACAATCAATTCACCACACCTGTAGTCACTCAGCAATTGTCCCAGTGGTATATGAGACAGGCTCTCCTCTCCAGCTGTCGCCAGTTCATTCCTTAACCCAGTGTGGTAAAAACCTTGGCTCTGTCACATCTGATCTGATTGAAGTTTGGACTACTACGTTGTATTTTGCCCTGCTCCTGATCACCGTTTCCCTGTCTTCAGCCACCTACTGCTGCTGATCTGCTTCGCCTGCCGCTCACTCTGCCTGCCTTAATCCAGCTTCAATCTCCCACACACCTCAACCTCCTGCCCCGCTTCCCCACTCCATTGAAATCCTGGACTATCCTCATCCGGTCTCTGTCGCCCCATCTTCTCCCGAGACTCTTCTTTACCCTGTCTCTGTCAGCCCCGTAATCACTCCAGACATGGCATCTGCTGTGCCTGCACACTAAACATATGCTGTCCTCATGGTGCATCACTACTGTTGCCTCCTGCCATGTGGAGGAAGTGGGTTTGAATCCTGCTTTGACCACTGAGTATTCTATTTACTATTGTAACATAAACTTTATGAACTGAGCTCTGAGTTGCCTGCATTTTCTGAGTCCACTTGCCATTCCTGAGTTTACACATCTTTTATGTGCTGAAGTCAAAGATCTAAGACATTTCCTTTTATTGTGACCAGCCTAAGGTACACCTGTGCAAAAATCATGCTGTCTAATCAGCATCTTGATATGCCACACCTGTGAGGTGGATGGCAAAGGAGAAGCTCTCACTAACACAGATTTAGTCAAATTTGTGAACAATATTTGAGAGAAATAGGCATTTTGTGTACATAGACAAAGTCATAGATCTTTGACTTCAGTGCATGAAAAATGGGAGCAAAAACAAAAATGCATATTGTAAAGCCACTGACTGGGATCAGACAGTCTACATGGGCAAGAAAATTGTCCTGAAAAGGACTTGTGATTTACCTACTGAGCTGGGGATAGACATTTCCATTAGAAAAATAAATAAATAAAAACTGACCCCCACCTGACATAAACTGCATCTCCACCTAGCAGAGCTGATAACAAATGAACCCAGTAAAAGGAATCTGATTCAGAAACTTGCTCGGTTAGGCTGGTTGGACCTAATCTCAAATTGTTGCTAACAGAATAGGATAGCAAAGAAAAGAATTCTTACAAAAATATGAAAAAAGCACAAATTCATTTCATTGGATTTGCTTGTTTCATAATGTGGATGTTCAAAATGTCAGCAGGCCAGATACCTACAGTAACTTTCTAAGTGAACTCTTGGCTAGTATGGAGAAATTCAACTTGAAAACTCCAAACTACCCTGTCATTGCTCTTATTGCAGGACAAGAAGTAATACTTTATCTGTCTGTGGTATCTGTACCTGTCGGCTGAGCCATACTTTGCCTGGAGAAGGCCTGCCTCTGCTGCCACTCATACAGCTGCCACATGGTGTCATCCCTCATTGACCTTCTCTTTTCCGCTGTAGTTACAGTGGTGGTGGAGGCGGGACGGAGGGCCCGGTCATATACAGAGCCTGCCACGCTGCAGATGCTGTCGGGCCTCATCATGCTGTTGCGGGGCAGCGTGCGATAACCCTCTGGGTAGCGGGGCACAATCTGAGCACGGTGACTGGGCATATTCCTGGGTAAGGTCTGGTAGGATGTAACACTGGGAAAGAAAACAGACAAACTGATGAGTAGTGAGCACTCGCTAATCACCACATGATTAAAAGGTAAACACAATGGATGGTCATACATAATGGCACTGCACTCTGACTTCTGACTTCTTTTCAAATCAGAGGCTGCAGATGTATCAACACAGATGTCCTGCTGCCTTCAGATGGCAATAGGGATTTAACAAGCAGCAGGAGTAATGTTTCACAGTATATAGCAGCTGTGGACAGCAGCTGTGGACAGCAGCTGTGTTTCACCAGTTAGATATACCCATCCGACTGGTGAAATCCTCCAAAGGGAGGCATCCTGATCAGATGTCCAAATGACCTCAGCTGGCCCATTTTGATGCAAAGGAACAGCAGCTCTAGTCTGAGCTCCCCCTGGATGTCTGTGCTCCTCACCCTATCTCTAAGGCTGAGTCCAGCCACCCTACAAAAAAAAGCTCTTTTCGGCCACTTGCATACACAATCTCATTTTGGTGACTACCCAAACTTGTGACTGTAGGTGAGGGTTGGAATGAATGTAGATGGGCCAGTAAATCAAGAGCTTTGCCTTCCAGCTGAGCTCCCTTTCCACCACAATAGTCCGGAAGAGTGCCTGCAAAACTGCTGACACCGCACCAAACCACCTGTCCATCTGCAGCTTCATTTTACCCTCACTCGTGAACAAGACCTTGAGATAATTCAACCCAGGGCACAATCCACTATTTTCCAGCAGTGAATCATGGCCTTAGACTCGGAGGCACTGACTCTGATCTGACCACTTCACACTCTGCTGCAACCCGGCATAGTGCATGCTGAATATCACAGTCTGATGAAGCCAACTGAACCACATGAACTGCAAAGAGCACGTTGTGTCTGTGATGTCTGTTCATGGATTCATAGATGAACAACAATACTCTTATGGATCACTTTAATCATTCCTTTTGTCTATGGTGGCTGTGAAGCCATCACATCATAGAGTAACAACACTGTAAACGATTGGGGGAAAAAAATCCATGGTCCCAGTTCTGCGCACTCAAATGGCTATTTTCATCCTGGCAGTCATTAACTAGTGTTGCTACGCTAGCTACTAAAGGTATACTGAATGTATACATAAGCTATTTTCCTTTGTAATGATTGTAACAGTGAATAAATACATACCCAGCTTTACAGGACGTCAGTGTCTTCAGTCTCGACTGCCTGATGCTGGTTCACTTCCACTCTGCCACCTGTACCTTTAGCTTCTATCTTTATGTTTTTAACCTGTTTTGGTTGCTGAATCAGTTTGAATCCTGAAAAAACCTGCAAACGCATATTGTAGTCTCTTCTGTCTGTTTCTCTCTGAAATCACTTTTCCAAAAATTAGATAGAATTTTATATAGGGAGTGCAACAGAGTAGCAACAGGGGTCGGGGCTTAGCAAATGGTCAATTGCAGCAACCAAAAACTCTATCTAGGGACCTTAAGTATATAATGTGAGTATTGTATTAAGATAGACTTGAAAAAAACTGAATGTAATCTTTGATCTAATCATCTTTATTCTGCTTGATTGGGATTTGTGCTTTACTTGGAGAGGCCACCCAAATAGAGCACTACAAGGGGGATGGGTAAAACCACTCAACTAAACAAACTAAACAGAATCAGGTTTGCAGGTGTGCTAACTTGACTATGACTTGCCCCAAACTGCATGTGATTATCATTGGAGTTTGGAGTGCTATTTAGCCTCCTTCTTGGGGGCGGCAGTAGCTCAGTCTGTAGGGAGTTGGCTTGGGAACCGGAGGGTCACTGGTTCAAGTCCCGACATGGGCCAAAAACTGAGTGTGAACTGGTAGCCAGTTTACCTCTTGGGCACTGCCGAGGTGCCCCTGAGCAAGGCACCAAACCCCCAACTGCTCGGGGCGCTTGTCAGGAGCAGCCCCCTCACTCTGATATCTCTCCATTAATGCATGTATGTGTGTTTCAGGTCTGCATGTACCATGTATGAGTTTAACAGAGTGTAAATTGAATTTCCCCATTGTGGGACTAATAAAGGTAGATCTTCTTCTTCTTCTTCTTCTTGACCTGCTACTATGACATAGTTAGTACCAATGGATTTCTACTTTCATATGATGTCAGTGTATTCACTCTAGCTTGTTGATGTTAAAGGGTTGGTCCATTTATTTATTTATTGAGGTTTTTATATCATTCAGTAGTGTCACAGTGATGTTCCATATGCATTCAAAACCCAACGTTCACATTTTGGTCAAAGTATGTATGTTTTAGTGCCAGAATGAAATCTTCCCTTCAAGCCCTTCTATAAATCTTTTCCCATGACATATGTTTTTGTATAATGACGCTACTACATGTACAGTATACTCTATATTTATCTTTATAGACAGTGTTTTCACATTGCATACAATAACTTAGGTGGCAGTCAGCGTGGGGCACTGACCAAGTAGTGGTATTTGACGAATTGTAAGTGAGAAGGTTGTGGCCAGAAACATGACTCCAAATGAATGACAATGTGTCTGCTGGATGTTTTAATAGGCAACTGTTTTCTTATCAACTTAAATAGTGATAATATGTTGTTGTGTGTTTTGTTTCTTCTGCCACCAAGTGGTCAAAAAAATCAATAGAGTAATTGCAGGTTCAAATCAACAATTTTCACTGGTGAAGTTAACTGCTCCTACCAACAGCTACTGCAGCTTCTGTGTCTGCTGAAAATGACATAAGCAGGACAGACATGTCACTCACTACTGACTGGTTATGCCAAAACAAAACAAAATAACAATCCAGTCTGATTATCAGACTGTGTTCTGAACAGAACCTAGAAAGTTCTGTAAAATTCCTGAAAGGAGCGAGTGGACAAAATGACATCATTAAAGCCCTTATTTTGGCATTGCAATACCCCAAAAACAATACAGTACAATTAGGAAAGCCCACATACACATGTCAGTTAGTCTTACCTCCTTGTGTCATCGTCCAGTCCTCTTGTCCTATGTGTGCGGACCCAGTGTTCCAGCTGCTGCATGGAGTTGGTCCTGGACAGGCCCTTCTCTGGCTCTTGGACTGGTGTAGGGAACTTTCCTGGACCCGTGGACTGGCTGCTGTCCACTTCTGCTGGGCTGCAGTTTCCAGTCTGGTCCCCTGTCTTGGACCCCAAGCC
Source organism: Pterois miles (assembly GCA_947000775.1). Lineage (NCBI taxonomy): Eukaryota > Metazoa > Chordata > Actinopteri > Perciformes > Scorpaenidae > Pterois > Pterois miles. Next base: position 52,906 of record CAMQGK010000633.1, on the reverse strand, counting down.
GTTGACCTGTGCAGGGCTTTGGACATTGAGGTTGGCCTGGCCCTGGCGAGATGCAGTCACTGCGGCTGCAATAGCAGCAGCCTGAGCTGGCTGCAGCTTGATGCTGCTGATTTTAGTCATAGACCTTTCCGCACTCTGATCTCTCTGGAAGCCACATTTATCCCCACTACGGACTGTAGCATACTTCCCTGCATCCCTGAGAGTAGCATATTTATCCCCTTCTTGAAGCGTACTGTATTTCTTCACTTCCTTCAGAGTGCCATATTTGTCCACAACTTGTATGGTACCATATTTATTCTCCATCTCCCTCAATATGCCATACCTCTCTGTCTCCTTTAAGGACAGCTGTCTCTTCACCTCCTTCTGGGGAACATATTTCTGGAGTGTGTGCCTGTCTCCTACTTTCTGCAGAGCATATTTTTCACCATCTTTCTTTAGCAGGTACTTCTCTCCATCTTTAGATGGAGCGTATTTCTCCTCTGTCTGCATCACAGTGCATTTTTCATTTACATTCTGAAGAGCATACTTCTCCAGATCTCTGTGAATTGTGTACACCTCTCCGTCTTTCTGAAGTGAGGATTTCTCCCTGTCTTTTCGCAGCATGTACTTCTCTCCACCTTTATGGAGGAGATACTTCTCTCCATCCTTCTGAAGCATGTAGCTCATGGCATCTTTCTTTAGGGAGTACCTCTCGCCATCTCTCTGTAAGGTGTAGTACTCATGCTCCCTCTGGCCATTGTGTTTCTCTGGGTCTTTTTGCCGTTTGTCGCCGGCCCGAGATAAGGAGTGTTGTCGCACAGGTTCACGGTTGCGTTCATTGTTCTGGATCTCGGGCCGGGTTAAGACTCTGTGGTTCAGTAAATTGTTCACCTCCTGGGGAGTCCGTTGATCCGCATTCAACTTGTCCAGTCTGGGAAGAAAGACAGAGAAGGATAAATGGACAAGAAGTTGAGTTTTCTTAAGAGATGTCAAGGAGACGTGTCACAAGTCCTGTGGTCTGATACCATTCCTTTCTGGCCTTCCACTGATCTCTGCCAGAAACCTGTGACAGTGCAGGAGTCAGTTCCCACTGGGTATTGTGTAAATGACAGAATAACTGAGAAGAATAACTTCATATTCACACCCATTACTTTAAACTTGAATATTTGCATCAGTGTGAAACTCACTGAAAACATTAGATCAAGCACACACTGTATACAATAGACTGTTTGTGTAGGATAGAAAAGTAGTGTTTTTAGTTATTAGTTAGTAGTGTTATTTAGTTTTTAGTTATAATTACTACTGTATTTGTAGTTTTGTAATCTAAACCTAAAGTAGTTGTAGTTTTGATGCCTAAACCTAAAGTTGTTGTAGTTTTGCTGCCTAAGCCTAAAGTAGATGTAGTTTTGATGTCTAAACCTAAACAAGTTGTAGTTTTGTTGCCTAATCTAAAGAAGTTGCCGTTTTGTCATCTAAACCTAAAGAAGTTAGTTTTGATACCTAAACCTTAAGTTGGAGAGTTGTTGTGTAAACCAAAAGTAGTTGTAGCTTTGTTGTCTAAGCCTAAAGCAGTTGTAGGTTTGATTCCTAAACCTAAAGAAGTTATAGTTTTGTTGCCTAAACCTAAAGAAGTTGAAATTTTGTTGCCTAAACCTAATGTGTCCTAGTTTTGTTGTCTAAGCCTGAGGTAGTTGGTTTGATGTCTAAACCTATAGTAGATATAGTTTTGTCTTATAAACCTAGAGTAGTTGTGGTTTTGTCATCTAAACCTAAATAAGTTGTAGTTTGGTCTAAACATAAAGTAGTCCTATTTTTGTGTCTAAACCTAAATAAGTTGTAGTTTTGTTCCCTAAACCTAAAGCAGTTGGAATTATGTTGTCTAAACCTAAATAAGTTGAAGTTTTGATGAAGTTTACATAAGTACAACTACTTAAGTATTTGTAGTTTTGATGTCTAAACCTAAAGAAGTTGTAGTTTTGTTGCCTAAACCTAAAGAAGTTGTTGTTTTATTGTCTAAACGTAAAACAGTTTTGTAGTTTTGTTGTCTTAAATTAAACAATGTGTAACAATGTTTGATTCCTGCCTTCATGATCCATTGGCAGATAGTGGAGTAACTCGCCTGGCATTGCCTCCCTGTCTGTGCGTTCGCCTTCTGATATCCAACGCTCCCACGCAGCTCGCAGTTTAACTTTGAACGACCTACTGACACCAATATCTAGCGGTTGCAGTTCTTTAGTTAATCCACCCGGAATGACGACAAGCTCCGAAGTAGTTTTCTTCACTTTCGTTTTGACAGTGTCGGTGAGATGGGCATGGATGGAGTCACAGATCAATAGGGCTGGGGAGTTGTGGAAAAAGCCATTCGGCCTCTTGATTTCTCCTCCTAGAAAGTCGCTGATTTTCATGTCAAGCACTACCGCTGCTGCCTTGAGCCGAATAGAAACTGTAGAGACGCTTCTACATGCTGCTCTCTGTTGAATAACCCACTGTTCTTTGTTCCCTCGGAAACTCTGTTTGGTCTTCTTTATGTGGCACAGGCCATCTTCTTGCTTCCTCCACTTCCATACCATTGACTCATTTATATTAAATTCTCTCGCCGCTGCTCTATTCCCATGTTCTGCTGCATGACTGATAGCCTTAAGCTTGAAATCCACGTGCCATTTTGGGCTCCTAATACACACATGATAATGTTATGGTCTATACGTGCCTATCTGTCAAAGCACAGTAACAGTACGTATTACTTTGTGAGGCGCCTGACTACTGTCAGTATGTATTACTCTGCGAGGCGCCTGACTACTGTCAGTAGGTATTATTCCGCCAGGCGCCTGACTACTGTTACCATAATGCTCCTACAATCCACCCAACGGTGCAGCTTCGAAGATTACCAAACTCATAATAAAACATTTTGAGAGATTTTTGAGCGCTTTGTACCACGTAAAATTGGTTCGAGGAGGTCAGTAAGCACAACCAGAATTCATATATAAGCTGTATGTATTATAATGCGCACTGTTGACTTTTGAGAAAATTTAAGGTTTTTAAGTGCACCTTATAGTCCGGAAAATATGGTAGTTTAGTTTTTGAGAGTACAGCAGGTTGTCCACCAATCGGAAGGTTGCTAGTTCGATCCCTGGCTTGTTTTTTTCTTACCTGAACCTAAAAAAATTTGTAGTTTTCATTCCTAAACCTAAGTTGTTGTTTTGTTGTCTAAACCTAAAGAAGTTTTAGTTTTTATTAAGTTGTAGTTTTGTTGCCTAAACCTAAAATAGTTGTAGTTTTGATGTCTAAACCTAAAGAAGTTGTTGTTTTATTGTATAAACCTAAAGTAGTCACATTTTTGTTGTCTAAACCTTAAGAAATTGTAGTTTTCTTCCCTAAACCTAAAGAATTTGTAGTTTTGTTACCTAAACCTAAAGAATTTGTAGTTTGTTGTGTAAACCTAAAGAAGTTGTAATAATATCATCTAAACCTAAATACACTGAAGTTTTGATAAAGTAGTTGAAATTTGAATGAAGTTGTAGTTTTGATGCTGAAAACTAAAGTAGTTTTGTTGTCTGAACATAAAAAAGTTGAAGTTTTGATGCCCAAACCTAATGAGTTCTAGTTTTGCTGTCTAACCCTAAAGTTGTTGTAGCTTTGATGCCTAAACCTAAAGTAGTTGTAGTTTTGATATCTAAATCTAAAGAAGGTGAAGTTTTGTTGTTTAAACCTAAAGTTGTTGTAGCTTTGATGCCTAAACCTAAAGAAATTGTAGTTTTGGTACCTAAACCTAAAGAATTTGTAGTTTTGTCTAAAACCAAGGTAATTATAGCTTTGCTGTGTACACCTAAAGAAGATGTAATTGTGTCATCTAAACCAAAATAAGCTGAAGTTTTGATGAAGTTCTAGTATTGTTGCATAAACCTAAAGTAGATGTAGTTTTGATGTCTAAACCTTAAGAAGTTGTTCTGTAGTGTTGTTACCTACACCTAAAGAAATTGTGATTTTGTCATCTTAACCTAAATAAGTTGGAATTTTGATGCTTGAACCCAATGAGTTATAGCTTTGTTTTCTAAACCTAAAGAAAGCTGAGGTTTTGATGCCTAAACCTAATGAGTTCTAATTTTGTTGTCTATACCTAAAATTGTTGTAGCTTTGATGCCTAAACCTGAAGTAGTTGTTGTTTTGATGTCTAAATCTAAAGAAATTGAAGTTTTGATGCCTAAACCTAAAGAAGTTGTTGTTTTGTTGTCTGAACCTAAACTAGTTATAGCTGTGATGCCTAAACCGAAAGAAGTTGCACTTTTGTTGTTTAAACCTAAAGAAGTTGCACTTTTGTTTCCTAAACTTGAGGAAGTTCGGGTGACTGTGGCTAGCCTGAGTAGATCAGGTTGTCCACCAATCGGAAGGTTGCTGGTTTGATCCCCGGCTGCTCCGGATCAAATTGCTCCCAAAGGCACAGGCATTGGTGTGTGAATGAGTATTTAGATTAGATCTTGATTGGCAAAGTCGGCACCTTGCATGGCAGTTTCTGCCATCAGTGTATGATTGAATGAACACTGACATGTAGTGTAAAGAGCTTTGAGTAGTTGGAAGCCTAGAAAAGAGCTATATAAATGCAAGTCCATTTACCATTTGTTGTGTAACCCTAAAGAAGTTGTAGTTTTGTTGTCTAAACCTAAATTAGTTAGTTTCCTTTCTGTTGAAAATGAAACGTTTCATTCAGTTTTACAAGTATTCGAACGCGTTACTTTTGTGCTTTCACTTTTGGAACAGAATGACCCCACCTATGGTGAACATGTGCTCACTGAAATAAATGGATGATACCAGCCTTGTGAACTTGCTTTAGTTAAGTAGGCTCCTAGTAGCCTTCAAACTTGAGACAGATGTGTGTTGATGACATTTATTCAATAGCCTGATAACAGTCCAATTGAGTGTGCAGAAACATTATGTTCATCATTCCACTGTATGTTTTTGGACTGTCATCTTGGTGTGAGCTACAGAAACACTTTAATCTTCTTTTAAAGTATGGAAGATTATAAAAACAGGAATAGGAACTCCAAATCTCCATTTTTTGAAATTCCACAGTGGCTTCAAACACTTGCAAGGATTCTTATTGATTAATTATGGACCACCTTGTTTCCCTTGCTTATAACGGTAATTATAATGCCCCTCTGCCACCTGAGCCTTTCTTATTATATCTTGGCTATTATTTGTATGTATAATGAAACTAATATTCCTGCTGATTGTGCAGACCAATGTTGTGCTGGATTCTGTTATTACTGTATGTTTAAAATCAATAAAGAAACAACAGGGTTAGGGACTGTGACCACTGAATGTATGTGTCAGACATATACTGGTTGATGCCATTTGCTGTTTGCCTGTTACTTGTCTCTTTTGTTACATTTTTATGTTGTTTTGACTTTTTTCTGTTTTATTTATCAGTCTGTTATTTGTGCTTTGCTCTCAGATGATCTACTGTGGCAACCCCTACAGCTGAAAGACCAAGAAGATTTTTGCTTTTATGTGTGAAACTAATATGTTGCTGTCTTGTTCAGGACATCCTTGGAAAAGAGATTTTAAATGTCAGTGGGGCTACCCGGGATAAATGCAGCTTAAATAAAATATTTTTTTACAACCATCATCTGTGTTTTTGGACATGTCCCCATGGTGAGTACTGACCTTCTGACTGGTTCAGTATGGACAAGGGCGGCATCTGTCATGACTTTCATCCAGGACTCCATGTCTTTGGCTGTGTCAGTGCAGAAATAATACGTACGCATGTTGGGATGAGTGGCCTGGCAGAGTAGGGAGAGAGGAGGACATATGTGAGCTAAACAGGAGGGAGAGGTGAAACAGCAGTGTGACCTTGAGATAACTGTCCTAAGGTAAACCTAGCACCTTTAAACCATACTGACTCGCATGTGGTGTCTCTTTTCTTTAACTCAACAACAATAGGTTTGTTTTTGGGTAAGTTAGCTGATGGACCTATTTTTTTGGCACAGTGAATGTGCATACCATGCCAAAGTCTTCGAGCATAAGATCACCTAAAAGTTTGAAGCACACCTGTAGTGTGAAACAACTTTACTGTTTATTCTGTACAGAAATGATGGTAATAAACATGGTAACCTCACTGTGATAGAGACCGAAACCTGTATTTACTGACCCTATCTGGCAACTCTATAGCCAGAGATGCTACACAAGAAAAAGTTCCAGCACATAACCACATACTTTAAAACTGTTTGTTAGCATGGGTTAAACATGAGAAATGTCTTAAGTAGTGAACTGAAATGTGCCAGCATACTCTATGCTGAACAGAACAGTTTGTTAGATGGTTGAATCTTCGGGAACCCCCTGCCCCCACACCTTTACAGTGTTGGACAGTATAGTGTGTCCAAATCTAGCATTCACACCCACTTCATGTTGTTATTGGTCGTCTGTGTGGAGATGAGAAAGTAGCCGGGTTTGCTATTCTCTCTCAGCCCCTTATTATTCTTTACACAGCTACTTGTGTCACTGTGCATGTGAACTGACTGCAGCAATTATGAATGTCTTCCAGGAGACACTGTCTGAAAATGTGTACCAGCCTAACAATACCAATACTGTGTCACTGCAAAGTTTGACTTTACACCTCACCTACCTGTGTGGCCATTTAGAACAGCTATAAACACTTTGGATCTTTGTGGTCAGCAACACATCCTGTGAACTAGTTCTGGTGATAGGAGTATTTCTATCACTTTGGACAAAGCCATGTGAGCTGTTTTCCCCTGCTTCGAGTCTTCATGCTAAGCTATGGCTAACCACATCTTTACTCCAGCTCTACATGTTACATTTACTACCTGCTGTCTTCTCATCTAAAAGAAAACAAATAAATCTATTTACAGAAAATTGTGAACTCTTTTCTCCTTAAAAATAATCAGTGTAGTGTAGATTCCTCAGAAGAGTTTAATGAAAAATGCATTCCTATTGGCTGACTGTGACCAGCCCTTTACAGTGTTATCCAGTGACAGTGTACTTTTCTACCTTTGAGCCCTTAAGTCGACCATTCTTATCCTGATTTAGGAAACAAAGATACAAAAAAATAATAGCACCCTGAAAGCTTCATCATCATCATTATCCCAATGAATTAAATACATACTGAGGTGACCTTAAAGTTAGACACTAGTGTTTCACCTTGAAGGCATATTTCCTGCTGATGTGGTCATCCACTGACAACATGGAGATGTGAAAGCTTGGCAGCAAGATACTTCCCAGGATGCTATCCTCTTTCTCATCTGCACCAAAGAAGACAGAAGAATAGTCATATGTCAACATATTAGGTAGGAACATTGGCTTTCAAAACCACATCAACCTACGCTAAACTTAGTTGAGTCTGGATCTGGCTCAGGTTCAGTGGACATATGATCAATAAGGATCTATCCGTATCAAATGAGGTTGTAGATCAAATAAGGGTTTGGACTAAGAATGCACAACACTAAATATTCATTATATTCACATTTATGTTTGTTGTCCAAGGTCAAATCAAATGTCAGATCAAATGAGGGGTTGCTTGATACACAGATGGAGCTGCCTCCAGGTCAGTATTTTTTTATCTGAAATTGTCTTTCATTATAAAATAAAGACCTAATGTTGTATCAATCACATTTACAAACTGACTCCAAAACTTTTGACTGTCATTAAAGTATTTGGAGCAGGTTTGATTTGCTGCATTTCTTTCATATCTGTCAGAGTTGTTTGACCACTCAATGCCATCGTAAATACAAACGTCATCAGACAAAATGGCATGTTATAAGTTGATACACATTATTAATTTGTCCCCTGTGCCAAGTAGAAAACAGAGATGTGGAATTCAAAGATAGACTTTGGCAAGAAATTAAAGAACCGCTTGGAAATGAGGATGGTTACAAAACAAAGGACAAAAGAGTGATAAACAATAGCTTCTTGCTAATATCATTCATTCATTTGCCATGTTAGGAACTACCACTATCCATCTCACCCACGTAATTCATTCAGGTGCCTATTTGCCTATTGTCTTATTGCAAATTTTCACAACCACTAGAGTAATAAAACACACTGGACTCAAAGTGCAAGGTTTCTGTGCATTATAATTTTCATCTTTTGACAGATTAAAAAAACGCATGTGAAAATGATGGACTTTGAGTGCAAAAAACTTAAGGTTGATATTTGCATTTTATTTCTTATCTTCAGTCCAGTTAGAGACACTTACACAGAAAACACTTCTGCTATTTGAGGGAGCTCTAATGAAGCCAATCAGAAACAACAATAATAGTGTGTCATCCACTCATCAGAAGGTCGGCGGTTTGATCTCCTGCTCCCCTCCAGTCTACATGTCAAAGTGTCCTTGGATGACACTGAACCCCAAATTACTCCTAAGGACTGAGCCATCTGTGTGTGAATGAGTATTTAGATTAGATTCTGACGGGCAGGTTGGCACCTTGCATGGCTGCCATCAGTCTATGAATGTGTGAGTGAATGCTGATGTAGCATAAAGAGCTTTGAGTGGTCAGAAGACTAGAAAGGTGCTATATAAATGCAAGTCCCTTAATGATTTACACAATACAGCATTCGACAGATGTAAACATACATGAATGTAGAAACCTTCAGTAGACATTACAGCAACTATTCTCCCAACTTGTCCAAAAAATGTGGACCATGTGGTCGCGCCTTTGGCTGAGAGAAAATGATGGTCTACCTTCATGTGGTTGATTTTGTGAAAACTGAAGCTTCATTCCAATCCACAGTGTAAGAATCTGTACTCCCTACTCCCTGCTCCTGTACAGGGAATGTCAGTTAAGGGAACTTCCCCTGACAAAATTCCTCCATTCAGAACATCCTGCTACATCACCAATGCAGACTTGTGCATTGGTAACGTAAGCACCTCAGATACCTGTCACTACTACAGTGGAAATTTTTACACTCGTGAAATAAACGGCAGCTAGAGAGAATGAAATGACTGGACAGTCTGTGTGAGTTACAATCTTGTTTCTGTTCCTGTGTGTACACAGCGTGGAATACATATACACACAATATAGAAACACTGCTCTCTGTTCTCTCCATGATTGTAGCACAAAAGATATGAAACACAGCCATGAATGCATTACAGTCAACTCCTCTATCCATCTATCTATATTTATTGGTTGCACATCACAAAAAAGCCTTCCAAGATGAATCTGAGCTGATTCAGATTTGGATGGTAATGACTGCATCATTCTATCTCCTGTCTGTAATATGTATAGCACAGTGCTGCTTTGATGGGATTTTACAGGCTACAAACTAAAGGCAGCACAATGCAAGCAGAAACGCATCTGTTTTACCAGCTGCAGCAAAAACCTACAGAGCCTCCAGCCAGTGCTAATGTTTGCTGTAGCTGAGGCTGCATGGTGATCCCTACAGCTCCTTCGGCCCCATCCCTGCTACTGAATTATTGAGATACAGAACACACACAGAAAATGAGCAAGAAAGAGGGGGAATGAGTAAGCTGGCATGCAGACAGATGCTGTATGTATACACTACAATGACAGTGGGTGTTCTTTAGAGCAGTCTTGACATTTCACTCTTCACCGGGTTCACTGAAGTTTGAGGAAGCGGCAAATCTGTCAGGTCAGATAACATCCTGACCGACATACAAAAATAATGTAACTGTAAATACTTTGATTAAGACTAGTGCAGTGGCCTGTTCAGAATGGGCTGAATGCTCGGCCTGTGATGTTGCTGCTTGGAGCAGTGCTCAAACAAACAACTTCACACTCAACACTGAGTTTCCTTGGGTCCTCAGCAGTACACCTGCCATGACATAGATGTCATGCTTATGGACTCTTGAGTTAGTTAGTTTTTTTCCTGTTAATGTGTTATTGGTTCTAGGTTGTTATTTTGAGTTTTGTTATATGCATTCTAGTGAATTGTTTGTTTTTGTCACCCACCCCTGGCATCATGTCTTGTTTCACTCCCTGTCCTGGTCCTGTGTCTTGTCTTTGGTTGTTTCCTGTTTTATTTTGAAAGTCTTGCGTCTCTGCGTCATTTCTAGTTTTACTTCCTGGCCCTGTGTGTTTTCCCTCCGTTTTCATGATTGACACTCCCTGACCTAGTTTCCCTGATTGTTGTTCCGCCCGTGATCATTTCCACATGGTTGTCTTTAAACCACTCCTTTTCCCTCTGTTCTTGTCGGCTCATTTGTTCAGTCTCCATGATCTTCACGTGCTCCGTGACTTTCGTGTGCTTCTTTGTGTTTTCCCCAGATGCCCCGTTAGACTCCCTTCTCCTCTGTGTAGCTTTGAGTTTCTTTTGTTTCCGGTAGTTTTTCTTCCTGTCTCCCTGTGCACTCCTGGTGGTCCTGTGCTTCACTTGTCTGTGTTTGCTCACTTGTATGTCCTCACAGTCTCTCTAGGTACTCTAGGTTAGTGTTAATTCTGGGTTTTGGTGTATTAGTTTTCTTGCTGTTACCTTGTGTTCAGTTAATTAGTGCTCTTGTTGTTACTCTGTGTTTAGTTAATAGTTCTTTTCTCTCTCTCTCTCTCTCTCTCTCTCTCTCTCTCACACACACCTGGGAGAGAACACCTGGGGAAGACCTTCTCACGAAGCAAGGTAGGCCACTAAAATAGCCCCAAACCACTAGAGATTCATTATGATGTTCAGAAACATTGAATGATGCTACTATTCTAATTTACTGCATCGTGAAATAACTAACAAAAGGCCCCCAAAGTATTTAAATAATATGCAGCTCAACTGTATACTACTTACTGTATACTTCTACTTCAGAGGAAAGTTCAAAGATTGTAGTTCGACATTTACATAACAGAGAAATCTTACTGGTTACATTGCAGATTCAGAGTTGACTCAAAATATAACATTTAAAATAAGATGTACTCATTAAACTATCCCGCATCATGTTAGAATTGAAAGCTCAACTCTGAACAGACGTTAACTACATTTAAGTACATTGTGCTGATAATACCTCTCTTTCACTCTTCACTTGAAGTAAACATTTGAAAGCAGGACTTTTACTGTGTGGTTTTAATAGTTTTACTATTAAGAGTTTTACTTCAGAAAAGGGTTTTGAGTGCTTCTCCTATCACTGCCAATACCACCAATTAGAAGACCAACAAGTAAAGCTAGATGGCATTAGTACTTGGGGCCACCATATCACTAAAACCACCCCTGAAAAACACACTTGTGGGTAATTTCCAAATAGGCATGTATTAGTTTCTTACTTTGATATAAGCTCCATAGTACATGAATTTAATTAACAGAAGTATTGCTGGCAATAACATTATTAGTGTTAGTAGTTAGTATCAAAACAGACATCTCAGAAATACAGTCATACTCACAGGGAAAAAGACACCCAGTCACACCTTAATCATGGTCAGAGACACACTCTGGTTTGATTCTGCTTCCAGTTGGCTATCCGCTTGTGTCGGCTGGATTCAGCCTGCAGAGCCCTGAAGCCCCTCTCCCGCTGCTATACAGAGTGCTGTGTGCTTGTTTATTCAATGTTCATTAATAGTGAACGTGTCGCGTGTCCAAATTTCACCAAATTTGACAAAGCACACTATGGTTTCCCCAGCTATACACCCACCAAGTGTGAAGTAGATTGGATGAGGGGTTCTTGAGATATGCAAAGTACACACAGAGAGACAGATTCCTCCCTTTATAGTTAGATAAACATTTGGCTGAATGATAATTATGGCTAATACAACCCTGTTGTACTTTTTGGCATGTATGGAGCCAAAAAGACAGATATTTCATATTGTGGGTGTACACAAGAGAATCAATTGTGCAGATATTAGATCCATATCTTGTTTTCATTTCAAATTTCAAATAATGACTTATGCATAGGGTAATAATATTTATAGACTATAATATTAAGGTAATAATATTGATGGACATGATAATCATTTGTCCACACAAGTTATTTTCCTGATAAAACGTAGTTCAAGTCAATGGGTGGAAATAACAAATTACATTTAGTAACATCTCCACTCTACAGCCAATATATTGTGCTTTATGTAGGCTACTGTACAGGTCAAATGACTGCTAGATCTTCAATCCATTCCTCATCCAGTTTGAATTAAAATTCAGGAGCAACATTTCCTGCTTGTTTATACATTACACAAATCTCAACAAGTTCAGACTCTAATCAAATGACAAATGGACTGCACTATGACAACACTTTTCCACCTTAACTGACAAAGTGATTTACAATTGGCCTCTCATATATCCATTCACTCACACAGTCACACACATTGACAATTACTGAGCTTCCATGCAAAGTGTTGGCCTGCCCATTGGAAGTAGTGTCTTGCTCAAAAGAATTCAACATGTGAAGCCAGGGATTGAACTGCCAACCCTTGATTAGTGGATGACCTGCTCTACCTTGTGAGCCACAACTGCCCAATTTAAGGGTATGTCCACATGTACACATTATAAATGATGTAACATGACACGTTAATGCACTTAATTTTGTTCTTTGAGCTAACATTCTGTGCAGAGAAGAAATTTTTCCTCAGTTTTTCCCCCACCCATTTTCAAGAAGTAAGGCAATATCATTTACATTATGTTACATTTTAAACTACTTACTTTTTAGTTTTATTAAAATTTTCACAAGTAATTTTATTTTACTTGAGTAAAAGTTCTTTAAAGTAAAAGTAAATAAAGTATTTTGGTACTCTTTCCACCCTTGTTCCACTCACAGATGACTCCAGCTCTGCTTATCAAGTTGTACCACCTCACTCAGGTAATAATGGAATTATTAGAGTGCACATAAACACACTGAGTGAATTAATCTAGATGAGATTTGCAGTAGGAGGGATGCTTATCATCCCTGCTCATACAAAAATAATTAAGTACAGCAACTGAAAATTCTGCAAATACCTCCCAACATGAGTGACAGAGGGTACTTAGAATAAAATGATACAGCAAGCAGGAGAACAATGGCAAAAGAAGAGGTTATTATCGGAAAGCAGAGCACGTCATTGTCCTTCCCAAGGATGCCTCCTCTCTCTCGGCTCTGGCTGGCTAAGCCAATAAACATCCAATTTTCCCTTGGGTCTGTCATGAAAGCATCTGCTGATTGCGCTCTGGGAGTAGCTAATTTGTCAATTTATGGAGATGGAGAAATCTCTCTCAAGGGTTTAGGAGACACGAAGGTGTTAGATAAACTTTTGTGAACGTAGAGTTCTAAATTAGTGCCGCAGCATGAGCATTGCAACTGTGGGTGAAAGCAAGGACGACTACTTAGAACTGGCAAGGACACGTAACCTCTTCTCCGTTGATTTTACCCATTACACTGCTCTTGATTAAGTGATAGATAATCATATTTTTCCAGTGTGATAGTGTGAAATGTACTGTATGTTATCTGCTTTTTACCCTAACTCACTGAAGGTATATGAGCTCAGCAAAATGATTCAATGATGAGAATACCATAAACAAAATCCATTCACCTCCACTGCATTGGCTAAAATATCTATGGGACATATTTCGAATTCAAAGCAAAGCTAGATATCACTAGTGACAAAGTATTTTTCCCCGATCAAGCCATGGTTCTGAATTAGTCTGCCTCTTCATTATTCATTAATTCATATTGTTTTTTTGTGTTCTACCTCACAACTCTTGTGCTTTGAGGCCCTGCCACTACCACCTGCCATTCCTCCTGCCAGTAGTATCACTTCACCAGGTTATTCATCTCACTCACCTGTTGTTGTACAGGTGCACTTCCACTATTTCACTGCCAGATTGTTTGCCGTGTAGTCTTATTCGATTTAGATCTAGTTTTTTTGACACTGCTTTGCATTACGGATTCTGCCTCAGCCTGATCCCCTGTAACTTTGTTTGACTGCCTGGAAATTATCATTGTATTTCTTTTCTAATTAAAGCCTTTTAAATTTTGCATATGCCTCCTGAGTAATGTTCTTGCATTATTTCTGTCTTTGAACTGTGACAGAACAATCAGGCCTGTTATGAACCAAGCCAACTCTCAAAAGTTAAGACAAAAGGATGCACAGGCTAGTGCTTTATGCCAACATCAACAACAACAACTCACCACTAGTGGATCTCCAGGAAGCCTCTGCATGCCATGACAAAAATCTGGAGGCTCTCCATGAGCAAATGCAGCGGTTTACTATATTCCTTCCAGTGCCGGCTGCCACGTTGGCCGCTTACCCATCTGCAAGTCCTTCGTTTCATGCCATCTCCCATCCGGAATCTCGAATTTCCCCCCTGGAGTGTTACTCAGGTGAGACCTGTGGCTGCCTGTCTTTTTTGATTCAGTGCTCTTTGGCTTTCAAACTGCAGTCTTCTCCCTTCCCTACTGAGCACTCCAAGGTAGCCTATATAATCTTGCTGCACAATGACTGGACCAAACTATGGGGAACTGTTGAGTGGGAAAAGCAGTCCCCAGCATGCTCCCTGGCTGAGAAATTTTCAACGGAATTATGGATGGTGTTTGACCACATAGCCCTGGGCCAGGAGGCAGTAAGGCGGCTGCTTTATCTGCCACAGGTCCAGTCTTCCAGGCTCTAGTGAACAATGTACTCAGGGACATGCTGTACAAATCTGTCTTTGTGCACAATGACTTCCGTTTTTTTTTCCAGATCCCTACAAGAGCATGACGGTCATGTGAAAAAGATCCTACAAAGATTCCTAGAGATGGTAAATGGATTTGCAATATATTATATGGCACTTTCCTAGTCTTCCAATAATTTAAATAGCTTCACATTCATACACTGACAGCAGAGGCTGCCATGCAAGTTGACAACTTGCCCAACAGGATATAATGTAAATACTCATTCACACACTGATGGCTATGCTTTCGGGAGCAATTTGGGGTTCAGTGTCTTGCTCAAGGAGCATCCAGATAGACCAGGCCAAGGTCCAAGCAGTCACAGAATGGCCTCAGCCCACATCCCACAAACAACTTCAGCATTTCCTAGGATTTGCCAACTTCTACACACACTTCATTCAAAATTACAGCTCTGTGGTGGCACCCCTCATGGCCCTTACCTCCTCTAAGAGCCCTTTATCCTGGTCTACATCTGCTGAGGTAGCATTCCAGGAGCTCAGGCAACACTTCACCTCTGCCCCCATTCTCATTCTTCAATCAGTTCCAAGCAGTTTGTGTTGGAGGCTGGTGCCTCTGACACAGGGGTGGGGACTATCCTCTCTCAACGCTCTGCAGAGGATCAGATGGTGCACCCCTGCACCTTCTTCTCAGAAACTGTCACCTGCAGAGAGGAATTATAATATAGAGCTGCTGGCCGTCAAGCTGGCATTAGAGGAGTAGAGACACTGGCATGAGGAGGCAGATCTTCTTTTTGTGGCTCTAAGGCTCTAAGAATGCCAAACCTGATGCTCTCTCTCACCAGTTTCAGAAGGAGAGCCCTGTACAGACAGGGGATAGTCTTCTTCTCTCCTGTGTAGTTGGAGCTCTGATCTGGTTAAACAGTCTTACTCTGATTTTCCCACACCTAATAACTGTCCAGGCAGCCTTCTGTTTGTCCCACATCATCTCCATTCCCAGGTCCTCCGGTGGGGCACTCCACCAGGCCTGTCACCCTGGGGTGTAGCACACCCTGGCCCTCCACCATCAGCAGTTTTAGTGGTTCTCCATGGAGGAGGACAAACAGGAGTTTGTGGCAGCTTGTCCCATCTGAGTTCCCAACACAGGCCTTGCAGGTCTCCTCCAGCCCCTGCCAGTACCTCATTGACCCTGGTCCCATATATCCCCGAACTTTGTCACTAGCCTGACCCCATCTGAAGGTAACACAGTCATTCTGTCTGTTGTTGACCGCTTTGCCAAAACTGCACATTTAATTCCTCTGGTCAAACTTCCCACTGCCAAACAGACAACAGAACTGTTGTTAAATCACATTTTTCGGTTGATTGGTCTCCCCAGGGATGTCGTCACTTCCTGTTTTTGGAAAGAATTTTGTAGATTATTGGGGGTACCGACCAGTCTGTCCCCCTGGTTCCATCTGCAGTGCAATGGCCAAACTACTTGGAAGAACCAGGACATGGAAACAGCTATGTGTTGCATTGCTTTTTTCATGCTCCTCCCTCATGTTCCAAGCAGCTGTTTGTCCGTTTCTCAGATATTTCCACAATACACTTCATCAGACACTGCCACCACACCTGGCACTGGGCCAGCTCCACTCTCCTCTGTTAGGATAGAAGAAGGATGGTGGATGTGCTCTAGAGCACCCTGATACATACCTGGTCAGTGAGTTTGGCTCTTCACTAGGGACATACCGTTGAGAGTAGAATCCTAAAAGATGGTTCCCATTGCTTCATTGGCCCATTCCCTGTCTCCAAAGTCATCAACCCTGCAGCAGTGCATCTGTGTCTCCCATGTTCCTTAAGAATCCATCTTACTTTCCATGTCTCCCAGATAAAAGCAGTTAGGGTGAGTCCTCTGCAGCCCGCATCTAGACCACCACCTCCCTCTCAGTTCATTGATGGTTATTCTCCTCACTCACCTTTTCCAAATTCTCTCATTAGCTTCCCATTATATTTACAAGTCCGCTTACACCTACACGCTGCCAGATTGTCCTCCTGCTTCATGCCTTAGCTTTCCAGTGTTTGTAGTGGCCTATTAGTCTGTTTTTTGATTTAGTTCTAGTTTTTTGACCCTGCTTTGTATTATGAATTCTGCCTCAGCCTGGGCATTAATTATACTAATTTAAATTCTCATGAACACAGCCTCATTTCCACATAGGTGGAGGCATACAATAGACATTCTTCATGTTTACACATGAAGTTAGGTGCGTTTGCTGAATCTGATGTGGCACATGGTATGAAAAAAGTAAGAGGAAGTTAAGACAAGAATAAGAAAATATTGTTGCATAAGGCCCATTGCTTTGTAATGGAACATAAAGATTTATTTCTATGAGGGCATTAAAATGTGTTGTATTTAATTTCATTTTTGCTTTTTATTTCTACAAGAACACTTTAAACTGTTAAAAAGGGCACAAGTTAATGTACAAATATGTTAAAAATGTTAAAACAGTGCATTCTTTAGCTAATCTGAATCTCACCTTCTTGAGGAAGGAGGGGCTTAGTCTAGACGAGAGAGTCAGGTAACTGGAGTTAGTAGCGGGAGAGACAGTGCTGCGTCCGAACTGGACCAGCGCAAAGAAAACCCGAATTTAGCACTTCAAACTTTCAGGACCCACGGTGAGTTGTCCTGTGGTCGAGTGTGTGGCTGTTGAGAGTCTAAGGAGGACCGGGAAAGACCTGGACCGGTAGCTGTTGCACGGAGCTACGTTGCTACGCTCCGCCTGAAGCCAAGACGTTTGTCTGCAAGGGACTTGAAGGAGGACCGGGGAAGACCTGGACCACTGGAGAGAGACTTCTAACTGTTGGACTGAGTTTGTTCATGAACTGGGTTTGCACACTTCCATTCTGTGTCACTGAATCTGCATTGCTTGTTACTCTGCTCGTCTGTGTTACTGACTGTCCATTGGGGCTGTAAGTACAGAACTAACTCTTTGCACATGCATTTGTGTTTATGCAGGTTAAGCCCAGTGAACTGGCCATCACGTTTCTGGCCCCACCGCTCACAAGCATTGACTGGGCCTACAATGTGGTCATTTTGTATTAAGCCCTGTGTGAATGTGTGCGTGAGTGTGGGCTAAAGACATTTGGGTTTTTCTTGTATTCATGCAGTACAATATCATGCATTTTCACTGTGAGAGCCTTTGTGATCAGTTTATTGGGTAAGAGTTTTGAACTGTAATTAATTTAAAAGTCAACAGTGAGCCAGTTAATTAATTTAGAAGTTACCAAATTTTATTTCAATAAATGCCCTATGCCCTACTAAATTTGGTGTGGTGATTACGAGAACAGTTATTTGATCATTCATTGAGTTTACAGGGATAGTACCAATACCTTTGGTGACACCAGATAAATTATTGGAGGCACCGCCAAGTCATTTTACATTACAGTATTTACCACAGTTGTCACAGGTAAGTGCCTGCCACCTATAGTCAGACTCAGGCCCCGTCCTATTGCACTCCAAACCCCTTTAATTCAACTAGCTACATGGGACTGGGGTTACACTTGAATTAGCCTTGAGCAAAACATAGACCTGCTTTTGTTTTTGACAATTAAAACTATATAATTTAATAACCTGCATCATACATTCAGATGTGTGTGTGTGTGTGTGTGTGTGTGTGTGTGTGTGTGTGTGTGTGTGTGTGTGTGTGTGCCTCACCACGGTAGTAGAAGAGGCACATGTCAGACAGAACGAACCACCTCTTCTTCCACAACTTCATGCCTGTGCTGTCCTGCATGGGCCAAAGGTCATAGACCATCAGTCAGTCAGTCAGTCAAAGTGTAGTCATTACAGAACACAATACACCCTTTCTTTCGCTCTCACACACACACACACACACACACACACACACACACACACACACACACACACACACACACACTAGCATCAACGGTTCCTCTCCTTTTATCTACCCTCACTTCCCTCTTCTTGACACCCTCACTGTCTTTCCCTCTGGCTGCTTCTATTAACTAGCTTATATCTCCCCCTCTGAGACAAATTGCTCTGTTTTATCTCTTCATAATGCAGTGACAAATTTGCCTCTGGTGCTCAGGGTGAAAGTCTGTGCTTTGTTCTCTATGCTGCTGCTCAGGGTTTGTCTTTATAAACTCATACAAAATGAGGGTTCTTAAAGGGTTCCTTCTGAAAGGCTAAGGTTTTACCCAGAACCATTTGCTTCTAAAGAACCCTTTTTTGGATGAAGAGTTCTTCAAGGATTGTTGAAAGCCTGGGTGTTAAAAGATCCTCCTACACACCCCGAATACTATACTACACTCAGCACACAGTACAGCACAAATGTCATTGCTAGTTTCTGACCAACACAGGTGTTATTTCACACCCGGTGCCCACGTTGTGTAAGTAACAACTATACATGCGCCCATCTGTAGAGGTCGACCAATTAATCGGGCCGATTATTTGACATATTTCCATTATCGGCGTCAGCCGATTTTCATCCAAAAGTTTATTCGCCAAAGTTAGTTTTTTTGATTACCTGTTTCATGTATTGAATATTTAGTTTATACATTACTTTTATTTAAAATATAAGTGCACTGCATTGCAGACACAAAATGTAGATTGGAGAGACAGACCATAGGTGTTGTTCAATAAAAGTTTACTGAATTTTTGTCTATCATTTGTTATTATTAAGCTGTTATAGTTTATCAGATGGAAGAAAATCACCCAAACATATCGGCCCCCCCAAAAAATCGGCATCCTGATTCTCTGATAAATTGGCATCAGCCATAAAAAATCCATATTAGTCGACCTCTACCCATCTGTGCACCCATGGGTGTGTTGGTCTTAAAATGAGGTGTGGTCTGTCATATTGTTGGAGCATTGCTATATTGAGGCAGCAGAAAGTGACTGTGCCCTTAACAACCTGGTCCAAATGGAGCAATACTGCTCCATTTGGACCTCCTGCTATTTAAAAAGCTCATTATTCAGATAGTAAGATGCGTGTACATAGGCAGGTTCACAACACACATACACTCGTTACACACAGGGACACAGCAGTTCTTGTCAGTTAAATACAGTGTTAGTGCTAGAATAATGTTTTTATTTCTGTAAAGGAAATTTAATTCAGGCAGCAGGTGACAAATCAGAATATAATGAAGTAAGGCTCTCAGGCACTCTGTATTGCTCAACCAGCAGCATACTCTCAGTGGTCCTTCAGTCACTAGCGTGACCACTGTGACCAGAGAGATCACGGTGCAAACACGCCTCTGTTGCATCTCCTCTCATCTTTCCTTTGTGTGTGCCAGTATAGACATAGTCTACCAGGAACCAAAAAGTGTTTATCCCTATGTGGGGACAAGCCGCAGACCCCTACATATAGGTACCACCTTTATTTATATAGAGTATACCCTCCCTAGTACAGTGGAGACAGTGACAATAAAGTTTTATAAAGTTTTTATACTTTTTTGAGACCATACGCTAACTGTTTGCAACGTGTCACCTTTGGCGACCTTTGATGACCATTCCTCTGTGAGGGACAGACAGGTCTATGGGGAAGAGAGGGGCAATGCTGGTATGAAGGGAATTGATTCTCATTTCAATGTGAATACAGTAAGCAGCAGCTAGGGGCCGAGGAGATTATTTAAAGCTGATTGAATAATGCTTGATTGGGCTGTCTTCAGAAAGTTGTCAAAGGTCCAGAGATCAATTGAAAAATTGACCTGCACTAGATTTTTGTGGGGCAAAGAAATTGCTCAATTTGCAATGAGTGGGTGAAAAGTTAATGAGAACAAGCTGAGTCTTCAATGTGCCCAACCCAACAAATATTACAACACAAGTATATTTTAATCACTCAACTGACATTTTGTTTCATTTCATTCATTCAGCCCTACATATGCCTAATTTTCATTGTAGGGTTTGGCAAAGTTTGGTACCAGGACCCTTTCTCTGTTATGTTCCATTGCAAAGAGAACCCCCCTCAGTGTGTGTGGGGTTTTTAGCTGATCGTCCTAGCAACGTTGTGTGAAACTGCTGTGACATCATCTTCAATGTGACACTCACTGAATCCCTTCAACTAGAGGAACATCTGCACATCAGTTGTACAATGTAGTGTGCAGTACAGCATAGTTTTTCTGGATGCTACTTTTGATTTGCGTAGATTAAAAAAATTGCTTTTGCTATTGACACTAGATTGGATATCTAAAAATAAGGGATTTGTGATCAGATCAAGTACCTCTAGTATTGTCTCAGTTGACTTGGATGCACCAAAAATAGGTAGCGTCGACAACTTTTGCTAATAGAAATCCAAAAAAGAGCAAGTCGAGTTGAGAAGAGCTGGACTATACAATGGAAATGCAGCACTTGTGTTTATGTTAGCCAATCTCTGTTGATTTAAGAGTAGTTATATCGTTAAGTTGACTCATATAAAACACATAAACAAACAAACACAAGAACATTATAGCATTTGTATTAAGTTATGTTACTGTTTCAAGCACAGCACAGCGCAACTGTCATTGTTATTTTCACACTGACCCATTTGTCATTTTCATACCCACTGCCCATGCTGTGTAAGTAACAAATTTACATGTGCCCATCTGTGCACCCATGGGTGTGTTGGTCTTAAAATGAGGTGTGCATTGCTACCTTGAGGCCATAGAAAGTGATTGCGCCATTGACCAACAAAAACCTGGTCTAATGTCTAGCTTTGTAATGTCTTCCTATCTATCACTCTATCTGTCCCACACAAACTCAAACACATCCCTTAATCTTTATCCTCCTGTACCTGTTTGTAAAGCCAGTTGCTCTTGACCACTGGGGCATTGGGGTTCCTCTTGATGGAGTTTGACCTCTTTCCAAAGTTGTGAACTTTTTTGGAAGACCTAGAGGGCTGTTGAAACACATGAATGGGTCTTAAATGTAGAGAATATGTATATACAAGTACATTCAGCCTAAAGAAAACATTTTTGAACACTCAAACAATATAATCTGTAGTGTTTTATGAAAAACAACAGCCCAGATCATGCTTCTGTTTCCACCTTGCATCTCCTACAAAGAGAACACAGGTAGAAACTCAATCAATATGGAGCGAGAAAAATTAAGCCAAACTATCAGCTTCTCACCCCTGAACTCAACACATGATCTCAACGTGTTGGTTGGTTGAAAAGAAGTGTTTGTGTTGTAAAACAACTTTTCCAGCAGCTATAAAGAAGCACATATATTCAGCCCATTAAACAATGCATATTCCACATCCCCCTTATATCATGGCTCAACATAGAAGTCAATTTTGTGTCAGTCAGTAGCAGAAAGATACAAGGCATTCTTTGATTAAATCTAAATTGAAGACAGATAGAATGAAATTATTATTGAACCAGTTACCAGACATTAGAGAGAAGTTTCTCAAAGTATTTGGTGACCTTTCCTCTAGCACCATGATGATGTTTAATTTGTTTTTATTACACAACTCTTCCTATATAGGCAAAATGTCATGGTGTAAATTAGCATTTTACACTACAAAACCCACCACTCTGTCAACACCAGCTCGTGTCTGGGCGACTTTATCACACATGCCCCAACAGCATGCTGCGAACTTAGTGCACCTGGTAAAGGGACAGTTCACTTTTATCACACAGCTCAAAGACATCAGTGATGAACTGACCAAATCTTTGCAGGATAGGTTCCTTCGAGTTGATATATGCTGCATCACACCTATACCTTTCCAGTTTTAATACTCTTTATAAATTTGCCCCCAGTTCCCTGTAACACTGCACATGCTGCCCACCCCACAAAATGTTGCTAGAATGCTTATTACCAGCCATCATGCATAAGTTTACACTAACAAAGATTAATGTTTTTTTGTGTGTTTTTCTTTTTTAAGGTTTTATTTGGAGACATTGACATGTTCAAGCGGTATACATTTTGGTAGCATGATGTGGTGAGCAGCATATACTTATATTTCCAGTTTTTTTAAGTGAACATATAAAACAAACGTGCCCACCCACCCATCTCTCATGCATATTCACAGGGTACACACCTACAGGGACAGAGAGGGAGATTTAAAAAATAAAAAAACAAACAAGATCATATTTAGCTAAATCTGGCACCAGGATGCCAGCATCCCCTGCTGCCTTCGTCTCGCAACCACAGCAGCCAATCCACCATCCACCTCAAGGGACAGTGCAAGCTGCACCAAAGTCACCCACACCACCACACTGATGCCATGCCTCCCAGTGGTTTTGAGAGTTTCTACGATAGAAGATGATTCGCAGATTCCGTAATGGCACCACAGAACACATAACCCAAATCATGGGCCGTTGGTCTTCTCAAGCGTATCACTGCTACATCCAGTCGCATATCAAATATCTCAGATTAGCTCAGTCGAGTGTCATGTAACTGGGGATTTTGGGGGTCCATTGTGCTTGACCGCTGCGGTGGATTCTCATTCAAAGCTCCCCAAACTGCACCAACTAAGTGGACCAACAACAAGCACCGTCTGTGTTAACTTCAATAAAATTATTACATCATACCTCTTTGCTATCAGCAGAATTTCAGGAGCAGGCCAGTGCCTCAATGTGCCACTGCCTGTATTTCCTATAAATACCTATAAATTTCCTATAAATGCCTATCTAACCCACTCCTCCTATCCTGCTCTTGAATTCTGCTATTATGCTATTCTGCTCATAATATGCTGTCATTGTGTGTGGACTAGTTTACCTCAGCACAGGTTTGTCCTTTTCTTCGTGGTGTGACTGAGTGGCATTTCTAGCAACTGAAAACATGTTCAACTTAATTATCTCTACTGCAAAACATCCTCAAAATGTTATCAGCTTCTTCTTGGCTGGTTTGACTTTTTTTTTCCCTAAAACACACACCTCCTACAGGCAGCCTGTGTGTCATTCTGTTTGAAATGTTTGTCAGGTGCTAGTGCACAGCTCAATTATAAATGATGACTTCTCATGAATACATAAAGATATGCTGTGTTTTACTTTCTTTTTGCCTGTGTTAGCCTGCTTCATACCACCCTAAAATAAGATAAGATATTCCTTTATTTATCCCACAGTGGAGAAATTTACAAATGAGAGGTAATGACACAGTTTGGACACTGACTGCTAGGAGTCAGTGACGACTCAGCATGTTACCATTAAAAAAATGCCCTGAAGTTGACCTCGTGACTGACCCGTGTAGATGAAGTGGAGGTGGTAGTAGCAGTAGTGACGGTGGTGGCCGGACTGCCAGGGAAGGTGCTGTAGTCGGAACCACCGGTGTAGTTTGAAGCTTCGCTCATGGTGCTCATGGGACGCTCCTTCTTGTCACTGCTGCTGCCCTGCTCTGATGAAGCCTTAGGAGCTTGCCTGCCACCGGGCAAGAGACATACAGAAACACAGAGAGTCAATCAGACATTTCACTTCTATAATAAGAAAGCACAGTACCATGCAAAAGCTAGGAGGTGTGATCATTAGTGATGGCGACACAAAGCTTAATGAAGCACTGAATCTCTCCAACATATTTGGTCGGAAAAGGGTTAATTTCACAATTTCACAGTTCATTCTGTGTGCGTGTGTATGTGTGTGTGTGTGTGTGTGTGTGTGTGTGTGTGTGTGTGTGTGTGTGTGTGTGTGTGTGTGTGTGTGTGTTGTTGGTATCGTAACCAATTGTATGCTACCAAGATGACAGAGAGGAATCACTAATGTTTAAGACAGAATCTGTCTCCATGACAATCCAGCTAGCCAATCATCCACCCTCCCCCATCTCATCAAGCAGACCCTATCTTCTCTCTGTCAATGACACACTAGCTCTGTCAGAGCCATTAAAGAGAGGGAGGGTAAAAATGAGAGGAAGGGTAGAGTGGCAAGCAGAGAGGGAGGTGATGGTGATAAGAGTTGCAGAAACAGTGATAAAGAAAGTGAGAATGTCACAGGAGAGAGTTGGCTGCATGAAGCTGTTATTCTCTAGGTGTCACCTCTGACACATGCCTCTATGTCCAACCCATTTAAATGGCTTGTCAACTTGGCCAGACAAAATGAACTGCCTCAAAGTTTGTTTTTACCCTAACTGAGTAGAAGGATACAGCGACAGCCCTTCCTCTACTCCCAAGGTCAGCAGAATAGAAGCAAAACACGTCAAGGAAACCCGAAACTTCTTCTGAGAGTGTAGTTGAGGGTTTGTAAGGGTGAGTACCTCGGACTCAGATCATGCTGAATATTGTACAGCTAGAATTATCAAACAGCTTAGTCTAGGCTACAGACCAACCTATTTGAAGGATGCATTGTATGGGTGAGGACTTAAATTCTCATCCTGAACCCATTAGGATCTGGCCAGACAGGATTCCATTTCTGTTTAATTTGGCAGCTTTAAATTGTGGAATGCTATGTTTTGCTATAGCTATTCTGTGTCCAATTTTACAGTTAAAGCCTCAGTAATCAGTATTTTTTTCTTGGTAGCACTGGAACAAATGACTGACTCTGGAGTGATATACCCACAGATAATTAAGAACAACTGTGCAGTTCCCTCACAGTATTTTAGCATCTTTCAACTCATTGTATTTATTTTGTGTTTTCAACGCACAACTTCCAACTTCCTTTGCCTGATTTCCAACAGCAGCAGACAGCTGTTTCCATTCAGAATTTAAAGCTCTGATAACCCACTGCACACTACCTACCCAGCATCAAACAGCACAGACACTTTACGGTTGGTAAAAAAAAAAAAAAAAAAAGCTGAACATCTTGCACCTAAAGAGAGCTAAAGAGTGAAAAACAGAACTAAAAGGAGAGTAAATATGGCCCAAAACTCCAAATGCTGAATGGCCATGTTGCTCTTTGTCCATTGGATGTCTAAACAGGCAAATTATTGTTTACATGTTAGTGTAACAACTTAATATGCCAGATGTCTTTTTGCTGCAATTCTCTCCAGTTTTTGGCCTGCTAAATGAGATGATGTGACCTAACACTGGGACCAGATATCTAAACAACTCTTGGCCAGCCTTTCAGATGGATATCCATAGTCAGCACAGGAGGAAGAGTCCTTTCCTTCTAGACCTATGTATTAGCAGATGGTTGTTACTCCTATGAAAAATAATAATTGCCGGTCTGGATTATACCAAACAATTGGTATCTAGGCTTTGACCTTAACAATGCCCACAAAGAAACACTTCAGGTTCAGCACAGCAGGAAGTGACGAGTGAGGATAATTACTTCCCCCTACTGTAGACTCTAAGCCTAAAGGTAGAGATATGACTTGAAATGCTATATGAGCATTCCTGGCAGCAGCAGCAAATGATAGCATCACTTTCAGGTGAGCAGAGTGGTAGCAGACTTGGCAAAAATAGAGTGAGCAGATTATCGATAGCTTAAGTGCAAGTCAGTAAAGTAAGTACACCACATGAGTGTAGTGCCCACTGACCCATATAATTCACCACACTGTACTGATAAATTAATTATTGCCATGAATTTTAAAAAGGATACTCTGTAGTGCAGTAGTTATCCAAGTTATCTAAGTTTAGCAAAAGCACATTTAATGTCACATTTAATACTTGCAGTAGTGAATCAAAGTTATGATTAAACATGCCTTTTAGAGTAGTTTAGAGACCATTGTATATTTGACACAGGGCTCCCTAGAAGCTACAGCAGGTGTGATGTTTGATTTGGGACTTCACAGAGAGCTATCATACATGAAGAGCATTCTGAGGGGCAAACACAAAACCTGCAATATGCAGCATGAGTAACAGCCTAAAAGAACTTTTTCATCACATATAGGGTCATCACATATAGGTACATACATGAAATTTGACCTTTGCATTTCACCCATCCTAAGCATTTAGTAGCAGTGGACCCAAGGAGCAATTTGGGGTTCACTGACTGCTCAAAGAGACTACAGCTGCCCCGTGACCAAGTTGTCTCAAACTCTCTCAAAGTCTAAGCGAAATTCTTTTCTATTCAAAGCTTTCTGGTATCTGCCCATGTCTACTATGTGTTTGAATTTCGCAGACACTCATAGTATGGGTGTCAGTCTATTCACAGCAGCCTGGCAACCTTACTGAATTCAAAAGATGAAGACAGACAGAATACATTCATTATGAAATGTTTTTGAATACTTTTAATTTAAATAATACATTTTAAACATTCACATATACCAGTCTCAATTGTGCGCAAATGTGTCTACAAGCAGACATTAGCCTTTAGAAAACAGAGAGCCATTGCTGCCAGAGGCAATGACAGTGAATTACCAGCCAACTGACTGTGAGAGAGAGCGAGAGAGAGACAAGGCCTTCACTCACCTCTACTAACAACAGTCCTACATAGCAGGGTGACTAATGCTTACACAACACAAGTCAGCCACTGATCACAGAGCCAATCTGTTTTCCCCTCTGTCTGTCTTTTCAGTCTTCCCCACTGTCTCACCTTGTCTGCCTTTTCATCTTTCAGTTGCTCGGTTATCTTAGTTTTTATTAACGTTTCCTCATAAAGCTCTCCCTGCGGCTGCTCTGTTTACTGTCACTTCAGTGACTTACTGATGAAACAGGTTCATGTCAGCACTGGCAATGCTGGCTGTTACTCATCCATCTAAGCAAGATCAGAGAGCTCTGGAATGGAATGAAATGGAGTTTTTACTCTGATACATTTGTGCAGTATGGCTTCCTCTGCATTTTCAGCATCAGTGTTTATTTGCTCTGAATGCGAGAGCTGTTACTGATGACTCAGCTCCAATTCAAACATCCATTTTTTGCTCTCTGTACTATATTACTTGTGGTTTCAGTCAAATGGAATCTCTCATTGTGGAAACATCACACTGGTAACTGTAATGCTGCTACAATAAATACTAGTTTTGTAATAGACAATATCAATAAAAACATCACCCAGGGACTGTATCTTACTAAGATCTACATTGTCAGCTAAGGAAGGGGCTTGTACTGTGTGACAACTCTTCAAACTTGAGCTGCTTTGCATTCAAAAGAAAATGTAGCCCAGAATATCAGAAACTGTTTAACATCTAAAGTTGGTACCATATGTTTGATCATATTCTTGTTTTTTGATCAGCTATTTCCAAAGAATTTCAAAATATCTCAACTCAAAGTCCACTTATTGTCTCTTTGGAGCTTTTAATGACAACATATGGTCTTCCATCAGCTAAGCAACATCTCTGAGCCAATACAAGGGTTAAGTTCCCCCAGCCTTACAAATTCATTACCACATGACCAGTGCTACACAGCTAGTGAGTCAACCAATCCCTATGTCAAGAATGAACTTTCCCACCCCATATCAAACTAGCACGAATACACCTGATTTTTCCTAAACCCAGCCCAGTGTTGCCAACTCTTCTCCAATGAAAGTAGCTAGCAGCATTAGGTCCAAAAGTCACAAAATCGAGAGAAAAATAACAAAATCATCAACACAACATCCCTTCAGGCCTCCCTCCAAAGACACTCCCCCAAAATGATCAACTACCAACATAAATGTAATGAATGTAAACATATTATAATGAACATTAACATAAATGAACATTAGAAGAAGAAGAAGATCTACCTTTATTAGTCCCACAATGGGGAAATTCAATTTACACTCTGTTTAACTCATACATGGTACATGCAGACCTGAAACACACATACATGCAGTAATGGAGAGGTATCAGAGTGAGGGGGCTGCTCCTGACAAGCGCCCCGAGCAGTTGGGGGTTTGGTGCCTTGCTCAGGGGCACCTCGGCAGTGCCCAAGAGGTAAACTGGCACCTCTCCAGCTACCAGTTCACACTCAGTTTTTGGTCCATGTCGGGACTTGAACCGGTGACCCTCCGGTTCCCAAGCCAACTCCCTACAGACTGAGCTACTGCCGCCCCCATTAACATATCCATTAACCCATTAACATATCATGTGAACATTAACAAATCATGAATGTACATTAACACATAAATGAATATGAACACAGGATAATGAAAGTAAACATATAATGTCTATTAACATATCACAATGAATGTAAACATATGATAATAAACATTAATATGTAAATCATAATTAATGCAAACATTGTAATGAATTTATACCTATAGTGAAAGTAAACATAAGATACTGAGTGTAAACATATAATGAACATAATAAATGTAAGTGGCTCATAATGAACCCAAGCATATCATAATAAATGTAAACATATCGTAATGAATGTAAGCCCTATCATAATGACCATAAACATATAATAATGAATGTAAACATATCATGATAAATGTAAACATATCAAAATGAACATAATCATATCATAATGAATATTAACATCCTGTATCATAATGAAGGATAACATCCACCGATCAGCCATAACATTATGACCATTGACAGGTGAAGTGAATAATAACGATTACCTTTTTACAATGGTAAATGGTATTGGGTGGGATAGATTACACAGCAAATGAACATTTTGTCACTGAAGCTGGTGTGTTGGAAGCAGAAAAAATGGGCAAGCATAAATGAGTTTGACAAGGACCAAATTGTGATGCTAGATGACTGGGTCATAGCATCTCAGAAATTGCAGCACTTGTTTTCCCGGTCTGCAGTGGTCAGGACCTACCAAATGTGGTCCAAGGAAGGAAAGCCAGTGAATCAGTGACAGGGGCATAAGCCAAGGCTTATTAATGCAAGAGGGGAGGGAAGACTGGCCC
Source organism: Pterois miles (assembly GCA_947000775.1). Lineage (NCBI taxonomy): Eukaryota > Metazoa > Chordata > Actinopteri > Perciformes > Scorpaenidae > Pterois > Pterois miles. Next base: position 23,800 of record CAMQGK010000633.1, on the reverse strand, counting down.
ATGTTGTCCAATCCAATAGAATCTGATTCTCAAATCATGAATGTCCAAAATACCCTTAGCATGTCTAGACACTCCAAAGGTCAGATATATGTTGATAGAGCAGCCTGCAGGACAATTTTCATCTCCAGAGCACATAAAAGGCAACAAGTTGTCTAAGAGACATTTCTGTGGCACCACTGGGGCCTGTACTACAAAGCAGGATTTGGGGTAAGTCAGGTAACTTCAGGGTTGGCTTGGTTTTCCATCCTACGGAAAAGGTTGACTTCTTACCAGAATAGACTGGTTACTGATGCTGAACACATAACCTGCTCCGAAGTAAACTCTTTTTCATTGAAACAGTGTTTCAATGAAAAAGAGAAAGAGAGCAGCAGAGCAGTGAGTCTGACATGCACTGATGGAATTAAAGCTGTGGACATGTACATCATACAGAATGCATGAAGACAACAAGTAAACATGGAGGAAGTAGCTAATTTAAACACAAGCGGATAAATATGCAGGGAGAATTGTTATAAAATAAGTAACAAAATGAAACTAAAAAAGCACTCGGAGAGCGCAGACCTCCGCCAAGCACCATAGTTTCCCCCCATATTGTAATTCACTCCAAAATAAAAAGCCTACATTTTTTAAAAAGAATTTTATATCAGTGGCAAACATAGAACATATATACAAGACATAACATAAAACTCACAATACATTATTTCTAAAACCAACAAATGTACATTAACATTTTAAAAAGTGATACATACTGTGTCATGGTCAGAAAAATAACAGTCTTCAACACATATATGGGGATGTTTATTATTGTTGAAGTAAGCGTGGGATTTGATAGAAGTACACATTGTAAATCCCTGAGTCAAATTTCATGAGCTTTGGGCAACAATTACCAGAGATATTGAGAAACAATTTTTGGGTCCCATTTACCCCAATGTTAATGAAAATTTCAAAGTGAGCCAGAATCCAGGATTTCTTCCAGATCACACCCAAAATTAAATCAGTTCTTCCTTTTCACATTTTCAACACACCCTGAAAATTTCATCAAAATCCGTCCATAAGTTTTTGAGTTATCTTGAACACAGACAAACAAACAGACAAACAAACAGACAGACAAACACCGGAAAAAAACATAACCTCCTTGGTGGAGGTAATACACAATAAACAATGAAAAGAATGAAGTTATGCCTCTTAGATAAGCATCTTTCAAATAAAGTTAAGGTAAATAAAGGATGCTATCACATACAACATGTGGCATGAAATTCATTTGATAAAAGAAAATGAAGAGCAGACAGACAGCAATGCTAAATTACACCAGTACTGAATAATAGTTGCCTTAGCTGTGAGAATGACTTATATTATGTTTATTTCTCAGTAATGGAATTTATATTTCTAGATTTATGAGTCTTTGACAAGTCACAGTTCACAACGAGACAGATTAAAGCTTTAGCTGGGACAAAATACTACCCTGTCATTCAACAAGTCAAACGTGTGTATAGTCAGAGTGGCAGCCTGATGCCTGGTTACATTTCATCATTTCAGAGGGAATACAAGCCACTGCAAAAAGAAAAAGGGGTTTCATTTGATTTGGATGGCAAAAAAACATTAGTGCCTATTAAATTACACACAGGGTTATTATTCAAAGAGGAAGCACTATGCTGGAGACACAACTCATGGCATACACATTAATCATCCAGAATATCATTTCTGCATTAGTTTTGCATAGCGGCTCATCAAGCAATTTAGATAGAGTCTGAAACCAAGTCAGTGTTAGCAAGAGGCAGTAACAAGAAAAAGAAAGAGCAATGAAGCCTTGAATTGAAGATGAATGGAATGGCTGGAAGAGGCATCCTGACTTTTTGGATCACTGTGTTATTCTTTGGTTTTCATTGCTAGCATCATGAGGTTTCACCAATTCAAATTTAAGATAACATAAGATAAGATATTCCTTTATTAGTCTCACAGTGGAGACATTTAATGAAATGAATAGCTTGATTGTTTGCTGTCTAACAGAATCACATAAAAAGACCAATATCATCTCTGTGTATCCAATGCATAGAAGTTTAGCTAGTTTATCTTCAAAATTGGAAGCAGGAGGAAACAATTAGCATAGCTCAAAGCGTTCCAGCAACTCTTTCACTTGTTACGCATAATATGTGTATAAGTTAACAACAGAGTGAAAAAATTGAATTTCCCCTCGTGGGACTAATAAAGGAATATCTTCTTCTTCTTCTTCTTCTTCTTCTTAATGAAATTTAAATCTGCTGGTGAACAGCAGACATTGAATGGACAGGCTACTCCATAATTTCTGTGAAGGTGATGGGTCCCATCATAATTAGCAGCTACTGCTGTGGCCCTACAATACAGAATATACTAACTAAATGATGCAAAAAGAGATCATTGTAGAGGAAGGGCGCTACTTGAAATCTCTTGCACTGTGTGGGGGGCAGTCCTATATGCTTTCAGTGAAAAAGTTGTCTGCTGTTTATTGGACTTGGAGAACTCAACCAGACATACATTTCCCTATCCAACCAGTTAGTCTTTAAACTTGAGGTCTTTTGTCTCATAAAACTGAAGAATATAGTTTCAAAACAGTTGAGATATGGGTGCTTTCCATAATGTGCTAATGTGACTAATGTCTCAGCTCCTCCAAATGTCAAAATAATTGAGTTTAGAAAAAATAGTCCTGGTGCCTTATGACTGCTGCTGAAATATTGATTATAGATTTTTTTTTATCCCCAACTGCTCAGGGCGCTTGTCAGGAGCAGCCCCCTCACTCTGACACCTCTCCAATTGTTGCATGTATATGGACCTGTTTGTGCATGTGTGTGTATAAGTTAACAGAGTGAAAAAATTGAATTTCCCCTAGCGGGACTAATAAAGGACTATCTTCTTCTTCTTCTTCTTCTTTTTCAGGGTGTCATAAAATGTAGCTTAACAAAATAGCACCAACAGACAAGTACAATATATTTATTGGGCTACTGAAACAGAAGACAAATGAGGGAGCGATAAAACTGCTACAAATATTGTAGCCTGAATAAAGTATGTGATTAGTTTGTGAAAGGGTCGGGTTAATATTAGGACTAATAATACTGATAACAGCAAATGTGCAGTTGTATAGGACTGTAGCTATACTTTTACTGAATGAGCCACACAGCACTTTGAAAGAAAGAAAATAAGCCTTTTGTCTGATGAAAAATTAGACAAAGTTTCAAAACTGTTTTCATTTTCATAATTCCTTCATGATTTAGTGCTTTTAAGAGTTAAACAATGTGAATGAAAACAGATAAAAATGCTTCTCACATCTTATTGCTGTAAATCTCCACAACCCCAAGTTGGTATGCAGAATTATTCACTCTTATCCACCGTGACTCTTGTCTCTTCTATTGAGATGTGAAACATTTTGTTCCTTTTTGTTGATAAAGTTTCTGCATTAGAGCCTAAATCATGCCATCTATGTTTATTTTACGACACAGAGAGAGGCGTACCACTCTTTCAATCTAATCTGGTACACTGAGAATAATTAATTAAATCTTCCTCAACTCCTTTAGAATTTTTAAAAGAGGTTTCTGCATTTTTATCTCAGATATTTTCACAATATTTAGTCTTCATCTTCAGGAGTTATTCCTCCAATTTTTAAATTGGCTGTTGTTCAAACCTATCTGAAAATGTAAGCTTGACACCGACAATCTTAATTATTTTAGACCCACATCTAAATTACCCTTTCTTGCCAAAGTACTGGATGAAGTGGAATTTTTTCAGCTCTTATCTTTAATAAACTCTGAAAAGTTTGATTCAGGTTTTCAAATTAATCATTAGTCTTACATGACATTAAGATGAATTCAGATGCCGACTGTTACGCTGTTCTGGTGTTACTAGACCTCTCTGCTGTGTTTGATACAGACGATCAAGGCACATTAATAATTGATTGACCTGAAAACTGGGTAGGCTCTACTGACTCTTCTGATTGGTACAGCTCTTGAAGTCTAATCTGATTCACTGTATCAGTCAGGAATGTCTCCTCTAGCAATACAAATATCACGTGGCGTTCCTCAAGGGAGTATACTTGGTTCTTTGCTCTTCTGTATTTACATGTTACCACTGGGTAAAGTTAGTCACAGCTCCAATATTTCTTTTCATTTTATGATGATGATACACAAATATATTTGTCCATAAATCCATCAGTCCTCACCTCAGTTACCTCAGCCATGGAGCCATACCATTCTGGATGTCCAGTAACTTCCTAATGCTGAATGACAAAACTGAAGTGGTGGTGTTTGGACCCAAACACACAGAGATTGCGTAAGCCAGACTTTAGACTCCCAGGGCATGCAGTGCACCCATGAGGCCATAAATCTGGGTGTAATCTTGGATTCAGACCTGACCTTCTCTAAATATTTTGGAAACCTCACTTAATCAGTCATCAGTCATCAATTTATGGAACCACGGAGGAGTGAGGAAAGGAGGAAACAATAATTAGCAGAATAGAAAGCAATCCATGAAACTCGTTCTGTGACTTGTCCAAGTAAATTTATGAGTATATTTATGAGTTATCTTCTTCTCCTCATTCTGGTGCACCAAGCTGGTATGGGCTTATCTGCCCCCTGAGGCCACTGAAAACCTACTGCAACTACTGTTGCTGAGAACAGAAGTTGTACTGGGTGCTTTTTCAGCATTGACCACAAGAAGCAGCAAAAGCACATTGAATACACACACTTTAATACAAACTTGGACAAGCCACACAAAGTAACTTATTAGCTATAGAAATTAAAATTGCTAAATTGCTTTCAAAAAATATGAGAAAATAATATGAGACCAGGTTTGTAGCATGAGGACCTTACAATATGAGGTATAAACTGAATTTCCCCTCGTGGGACTAATAAAGGACTATCTTCTTCTTCTTCTTAAACTCACAGTTGTAGGGATTTCTGGCCCAACTTACTACTTCCAAGGTGTATAGAGAAGGGGAATATATATATATATATATATATATATATAGTCTGAATAGGTCAACACTCCCGCAACTTTTGTGGTATACAGAACAACTTTGTTATAAGGTCAGTGCATTTTGGCATGTGGCTTTCATCAGTGGTATAAGTGGAATATTTTTAAATATAGTAGGAGTGTCTGAAGATACAGACTTAATAACTTAACATAATTGTTTTGTGATTTTACAAGTGGTTGTCAACAAAACCACTAGTGATCAACTCAAGAGTGAATCGAGCCAAACCTGAATCTTCCCTATTCCTTCTAAAACTACAATATCTTGTTTTTACACACTGATACCGATCCTCTCATTTGACTGATCGATCATGGCGACAGCGTACTTTCCCAGATGTGAAACTGTGCTTTGAACTTACTCTCTGCTAACAACACATTCTGCATGTAACAACTTCTGGATTTAGTCACTGTCAATAGCAAACTTGTATTTAAAGCATGAAGGCTGATAGGGAAGCTGAAGCCCAAGCAACTCTTCCAGTAGAGTTTGAGGATCATTACCTGCTGAGAGCCTCTGTGGGCTTGTAAGGGTGGACAAGCTTTCCACAATTCATGCTAGAAATAGAACAAGGGAGGGAGAAAGAATGACAAAAAAAAAAATGTAACTTTGAATTCAGTTCAGTCATGCTACAGGAAATCATAACATTAAGAATAAAAAAGGACAAACAAAACAGTAAATGAATAAAAGTAGTTCTGCAGATGAGGTAAGTCAGCTGAAATATATACTTGTTGAATGTGCAAGTGAAACATTGAGTGAGTTGTGACACTAACCTACCCAGTTCCTCCCTGCGGGTAATCTGATTATTCACTCATTTACTACTTATCCATCAGCTTCCAAGACACAGCCTTGATCGTTCAGAACCTCAGGTTAGCTCAACATCACCGTTTCTGTCTTTCTCTTCATCTTTGCCTCTCTTTCGCTCAGATTTCCAGTCATCTGTTGTAATTTTCTATTGTTTTCCCAACTTCTTATCTCTCTGTTGTTTCTACAATCAGACAACTGAAGATATCTGTTAATAATTAAGTGAGGAGTCAGACAGAGGAAGCAAGAAAACAGAAAGAAAAAGACCAAGTGTTAGAAAGGGTGAGAGCTGAGCCAGATGAGCTTGGTAGATCTTTCAAAACTCCTCCATCTTGTTAGGATGGGAAGAGCAGCAAGCCTAAGGGCTAAGGGTTGAGACAAAAGATCAGAGAAATGAAACCAAAGTGATATTAGTGAGTTGAATACATCACAAAACAGGAAAAAAGGAAACTTGAGAGCCGTTACTAAAAGTAAGAGCTGCTACGGTACACTCTAATGACATGAGAGGAGGAAAAATTCCCCCAGGGGACAAAAAGCGAGTTTTAGCAATCTTTAATTTAAACTTCTTTGAGTAACATTTGAATAGCTCAAGAGCTGAAGAGTTATGGAGCACTGGCTCCCACTGAATAGCCTCAGGCAGTGCAGAAGGAGATATTGAATTTGTTATAGAGAGATGTGAAGGCAAGAGAAAGAAGGAAATGTATTTCTATGTATATTTTAGTATTATGTATTTAGAATTAAAAGTAACAAAAACATCATTGAATTATATCAAAAATGTCCTTTTAGTTTCTTATGCTGAATGCTGGATGCTTCTCTAAGTACACTTCCATGAACCATGAACTACACTGTGTATGCTATGTTCTTACTTGCGTAATGCATGAATTTCAACAGGGTCGTCTCAAACTGCCATAAACACGGCTTTTGTGCACTCACCGGAAATTGCAAATTATCGATCAGAGGTAAGAAAGTAAGTAGGGTTTGAGCTTCTCTCTCTTCTCAAGCTCTCTATTTTCATTCTTTACACAACTACTTCGATCACTTTTTATCCCTTTAACGTCCTCACTAGGAAAAAAATCAATGGCAATGGAATAATGGATCAAACAATAACCTTGTGATTGAAAGACAACCCACTCTACGCCCTAAGCCACAGACACCCTTGTCAATCCAGTAGAGACATTTCACTCAAAACTGCAAATGTCAACTTCATGGTGGCACTAGATACAAAAAGAAAAAAAAAAAAAAAAACAGAAGCAGAATTTGTTTTTTGTGCACCAGGGATGTCTGTACCAAATGTAATGGCAATCCATACAAGAGGTGTTAAGATATTTCAGTCTGGACAGAAGTGGTGGACCCACTGACCAACCAACTGACATTGCCATCCCTCAAGCCACATTGCCATGGCTAAAAGTCTAAATGCAGAACTGCAGAAGAGAAGAAATACAATTTTTTTGTCAACAGTATCAATTAAACGAATTTTGTGCTGTATATAGGAGGATCTATAAGCAGAAATGGAATATTCATAAGTATGTTTTCCTTGGTGCTTAATCAACTGAAACTAAGAATGGTTGTGTTTTCGTTACTCCTTAGAATGAACCCTTCATATCTACATAGGGAGCGGGTCCTCTTCACAGCATCCACCATGTTTCTCCTCCATGTGTCTTTTTAGTGTCTCATAAACATTCCATGCCTTCAGCTAACATAAGCTTTGTGTAATGAAGTAGCCCATATCACTGGCACACTGATGCTGATGCGTAAGTTGATGCAGCTCCCTTTTGAGAAACATAGCCATGAATGTCCTTACTGTGCCTTTATACTACAAGCAACTTGACTGATTGTTTGGTATGTTCTGATTGCATATAATTCCATACATGCATTTCATCTGTTTTTGTTGTTTTGGGATTTGGATATGATAAATAACATGTTTGCTATTTTTATTATTATTATTATTATTATTATTATTATTATTATTATTATTATTATTATTATTAAAAGTCAACAGCACAAAGCCCAGCAGTATCGCAATTGACTACCTTGTGTGTCTTTTTAAGTTTTTCAGTGGCCTCCACACAAACACCTTCGACACCTACTTCACCAGCTTTGATCAGTTTAATCATTTCAGTGACTCAGTGCTGAAGAAGTTACAAATGTGGAAAGTGATGAGTGACCATTAACACAAGTGTCTACTCACTGGGCCAGTATCGCTGTTGCTCAGAGGCCTGTGATCAAGACAGCCTCAGCTTTGGCAAGACCAAACAGTTTGATATACATTATGTGTGAATGCATTATGACGATAAATAAATGATCAGAAAATCCAGCATTTGAGATTTTTAAATTAAACTGAATATGCTAATCTGTTTTAAAAAGTGATCTAAATGTCTGCTTTTTGTATGAAACTGACTGAAAAAATAGAGTTTAATGCTGATTTCAATAAAACAACCAATGAGAAAATAGTCTTTATTTCAAACACGCTTTTAAGAGGCCAGAGAGAAAGGAAGCCATAAAATTATCCTTGGTCATAAAAGCATGAGCATATGAGCACTCCCTAGTCATGTTCACTAGCTTCTAAGGCTGAAACGAAGCAAAGTTGTTTTTAGCAGCTCCTCAAGGACCACTTAAATCCCCTCTGTGGTGCAGTGGGTTAAATCTGAGGAGCTCTCGTCAACAGAGAACATCTTGAGTCTGGAGCAAAGCTTAGGGCTTGTGCTCATTTATTTTCATATTCATTTAAAACTTTGAGAGGGAGAGTGAAGAGGCTTCAGGGCTTAAGCCCCTTACAGCACCAGGCTGTGGATACACAGTCCAAACTGCAGGCCATTCAGTACATGTACATTGCAAGCACACATTCCCGGTGGATTGCTTTGTAATGTGAACACTGTGTTTCTACTGTTTACCTTGTGACAGTCATAGAGAAAGTTAAAACAGTTGCTGTAATCATAACTTTCCAGAGATGTTATTATAAACTATTGTTCAGTGTTTTGGCATCTGATAGACCATTAAACACACATCTGCTACTACAAGTGAACTTCCTGGACTGTATTTTATTGTCTCATCAGTATCTTAAACAACATGGTCACATCAACACAGCCACAAGGCTGATTTTGATGAATGAATCACTGTATAAGCCCAGAGAGTAAGCGGTTGACGATGGATGGATGGAGACACAATATTACAAAAGAAACTCTTATGGTGAGATACTTAGAGACTACGGCAATGTCTACTGTTTGTAAGTTCCAAATAAAAGAATTAAATAATCAAAGGTGATAAATGACATGGTTATTGAACCATTTGTTACCTGAACTTACTTAACATTTTGTTAAGGTATCGTGATTATGATTATGATATAAAATTATGTAATTGTGATAAAAGATTTTTCCATATCGCCCATCCCTACCGCAGAGACTCTAGCCTGACCCTGAAAGTGGCTTCATCCTACCATCCAGCCCATCTACTTGGCCTCCCGGTAGTCCTCCTGAGCAGTCCCAGTCCCAAGGGGATGACCGGACTATTTCCTGAGGAAGCTCAGAGCCTTCAATGTGTGCAGCAAGATGTTGTAAATCTTCTATCAGTCTGTTGTGGCCACTGCACTGTATTTCACTATGGTCTGCTGGGGGAAAAGCATTGGAGCCGGTGACACCAACAGATTTAATAAACTGATTAAGAAGGCCAGTTCCGTAACTGGCTACAAACTAGACACCTTTGAAGTTGTGGTGGAGAGGAGGACACTGACCAAACTGTTATCCATCATGGATAATACTGGCCACCCTCTCCACAACATACTGGACAGACAGTCTATCTAAGCAGTCCACCTGATGTTTCCTGCTCCACTTCTGTCCTGCCTCCCGGCGGTTCACCTGAGGTCTCTGGCTGAACCTCTGAACTGCCCCAGGCTGTCCACCTGAAGTCTCTGGCTCAACCTCTGCATTGCCCCAGGCCATCCACTGGAGGTCTCCTGCTCCACTTCTGCACTTCCCCCAGACCATCCACCTCTGCTCTGCTGCTCTTCAGTCACAATGCAACCCATGTCTTTTGTGCCCTATGAATTCTGAATTTAGGTCCTATTTGCACTCAAAAGCAAAAGCTGCATTAGCTAACAATCAAGAGTGGACGTGCTTGCTACTATCCTGATTGGCCAGAATGTGAAATTCAGGTGTTATAAGTTACTTTGGTCATTACTGTCAGTGAAGTCACATAACAATTGGTCCAAAATTGATAATGTGAAAATCAGAAAAGCTTTAAATACACACAGAGTTGGGTTTGGGTTTCATTCAGGTTCAGACTGCTTAAAAGGTCCTATAGTACACAGTTGGGTCTGGGTAAAACAAAATCCACTTTACTTCAGGCCAGGTTGATCCCTATATGCATTCCTAATCCCTGACTGACACCATAATCTTGCCATGTCACAGAAACTGTGATGCCAGTTATAGTAACAATGATATTAAGCTACCTGCCTTCAGACATTTTTCACTATTTTCTGATATTTTACGTATGAATCAATAAATCAAGAAAATAATCAGAAAAATCAATAATCTTTCAATCTGAACCATGGTAACAAAGGTCCCTAACCTTACAGATGACTGCAGTAAATAACTGCAGCAAAGGGAGAAGGTTTTCAGATTTTCAGGGGGTGCCGAGTTGTTACTTTTTAAAACAGTAGTTATTCAACCCCCAAAACACAATCTTTTTCTAACCCTTATGCCACTACTTTTTTAAATGGCTGCATTTTTGTGCCATCTAACCAAATCTTACCCATAGCTTTGACGGATCAGAAAACACTAATATTATACATGCTATTTGTGACAGTGTTGGAAAACCTTGACAAACCATGGTGTCCTGCTATGAGTCATTTTGGACAGCAATTACAAATGACACATTTTGTCATTTAGTTTGCAAAACACTATTAATGGGAAAATATCTCAGAGTTTTATATAATAATAATAATAATAATAATAATAATAATAATAATAATAATAATAATTGCTTCAAGTGTGCTCCTACTTTCAGTAAGTCTGTCAGTCTGGCCTGACTGACAGTTCTGTAGACCACGTGAGAAGACAGGGATGGCAAACAGAAATACACAGAGCTGCAGTTGGCCTGTGTACAGCTGTAGTGTGCATCAGGCAAACTGAAAAGATTATCCTAAGATTCTTGCATGTATAACACAACTACAATCCTCAGCTTTCTATTAAACCACAGCCTCCAGAAAGCTCAGACAACAATACCCTAAGAAAAAGGATGGGCTCTGAGGCGGGATTTGAAACACATTCTATCATGATTATTTTGTCATGAAAACTCAACAGAGGACTCCAAGCGTTATACAGACTGCAGACTGTGATAAGCACCCAGTCGTTCTGCTCTCAGTGTGGGCATCCATGCTGCTGAAGAGCTGCACACTGATTCTCTGTTTATGTCCTCAAAGCTGCGTGGACACTAAACACACTGCTTCTGATTGTTACATTTAAAAAGAATACTCATGGAACGATTAGGGCTTTAGCTTGGCCTACAGCTGATGCAGTCACTCCTTCACACTACCACTGTTAAAGCCACATCAGATGCTCTTGCGCACAAAGAAGCTGCACACTGAACTTAATCATGTAGATCTTTAGCCTTTGAAACAGTTTTTTTCACTTCACAGGCAAATACTGCTGATTATAGATGGTTATCATACATGCCTCAGATATTTGGGAAGGGAAAATCTGCATAGTTTCTTACGTAAAGGCCAGTATTAAGTCTCAAATAATAGCTAATGGCAATCAGAGAGCAATGAACGCCAGGTAAACAACACTTGGTAAAATCAACATAACAGCACAGTCATTTCATAGTCACCACTCTGCTTCTGAGTTTACACAAATTCTGTTTTCAGTCATTAACTATTTCCTGTCACTTTTTGTTATTATGGTAATTGTTTTTATTATTGCATTTTTGTTCTTGTTTTTCGACAGCTTGTATCAGTGGTTTTATTCTGTAGCCTGTTTTACATTCTGTTACATTTATACCATTGGAAGTCCTGCTGCTTTGGCCTTTAGCAGTTCCTGTTCACAGGAACTGTCTATTACTGAGACACACTGACTTGAGTCCTGGCTCTGGGCTGAGTAGCATTTTTGGGGTCTGGTATATCCAAGTCCCTCAAGATTAACACCCATACACTACATTCACATCCACTGGCACATCTGCAGAAAACATCTACAACAGTGGTTTGATGATTGAATTCATCTACTGTGTAAGAGTTTACAATGACCTTTCAAATCAGTGCAGAAATCAGCAGCATGTGGGTGTGTCAGAGTGCAGAGAGACTTACTGTTCATTCACAACAAAGATACAGTTGTCTTGGGAGGGGATGCCTGACACCGGGTGCTTGCAGGTCACCTTTCGCTCATTGTGACTGCAAGAAAAAACAGAGTGAGAGACAGAGTGAGAGACAGGAAGAGAAAAGAGAAAAAGGCAGTTCACTCATCACTGCAACATCACCACAACAGTTAAAACATGGGAAATGGAAAGACAGCTGAAGGCAAGGAGGCACAATTCATACAACATGCAAGGTTTAATATCAGCTGCAAAACCTCTGCACCTCTGCATTGTAAAATAACAATACAACAATAACAACCAAAAAAGGTAAATCAGCTCCCTGTAGAGCCCATAGGATCACTCTACAAACACACCTGGAGCAGTGGCTGATGCTAAACTTCAGCATATTGTCATATTGGGATCAACTATCCAGTTCCTTCCAAAATAATAGAAAGTAAAGCTCAAATGACACAAAAGCAATCCTGTCCAGTCCAGAGTAGACTGGATAGTGTGAGAGCGACTACAGTACAACAATAGTCTCTCTGCCTGTGGCACATCCTCTATACCTTTACCTCTTATCTTTGTCCCCTAATCATCTTCTCTCTTGCCTTCATTCATCTTTTTGAGTTCTATAATACAACATTTAAGTGCAATTTTAATAATACAATTTCTTATTAAATATGTTAATCCGTTTATTAATTTATTAGAAAGTATAATAATAGTAGTTATAGTGATGACACACTCCGTGCCCTGTTTTTCTTTAATCACTTGTTGCTTGTTTGTTTCCTTTTTTTTTTTGAAGAAGAAGAAGATCAACCTTTATTAGTCCCACAAGGGGAAATTGTTAGGAATGTTAGGTCTTAGTCTGTTTTTGTGTTCCCTGTTTTCATGTTGCATGTGCATGCTTTTAGTTTGACACTTCCTGTTTTATTTTGTAGTTCTAACATTCCCTCTCGTTTCAGATCACCTCACTTCCTGCCCTGCATGCTTCCTACCTTCACGTTAGAACACATCCTCCTGACCTACTTTCCACTCCATTCACTGGCGTCCTATCGTGATTCCCCCGCCCTGATTGTGTCCACCTGTGAATAGTTAATCACTCCCTCACTAGTATTTAATGTGTGCTCCCGAGCCCTTCTGTGCCAGATCGTCTTGTTCCCCCGTGTCAGGAGTTCCAGCGTTTTTCTTGTGAGTGTTAGATTACCCGTGCCTTCGATTTCCTGCCTGTCTATTGACCAAGCCCTTAGCGTGCCGATTTTGATGTGTTTGCCCTTTGTCTTGACTTCTGTGTACCGAACCATCGCCTGTATTAAAGACACCGTTTCTTGCCTGATACCTGTGTTCTCGTGTTTGCATTTGAGTCCTCTGAAGCCTGTGATCACGCACCGTAACAGTACGATCTGGCCAGAGATGGACTCAGCGAACACGGAACAGGTCCGGACCGCGATCCTAGCCCAGGAGAAGCGGATCCTTCAGCAGGAGGAGCAACTCACCGCCGTTAGTCACGGGGTGAGAGAGTTTACGGAGCGCCAAGAGACTTTTCGATCCAATATTGGTGAGCAAGTGAACCAGTTAAGCACACAAATGCAATCTTTACTAACTCTATTGGAGAATCGCCAGGCTCCCAGCGTCGCGGCGAGCGCTCCACCTCCTCCCCCACCGGGATTCCCCGCGACACCGGCTCCCTCTCCACCCCTGGCTCCGTTCCATGCTTCCTCCCCGCATTTGGCTAAACCGGAGAGGTTCTCCGGGGACTCTGACAGCTGCCGCCCGTTTCTGGTACAGTGTGGACTTCATTTTGAATTACAAGCTGCTCTATTCCCTTCTGAGCGCTCCAAAGTGGCATTTATTATAACACATCTCTCTGGCAGAGCAGAAGCATGGGCTACGGCAGAATGGGCTCGTAACTCCCCGGTATGTTTTTCTCTCTCTCTCTTTACTGAGACACTTAGTAAGATCTTTGATCATTCCACTCCAGGAAGAGAGGCAGCGCGCGCTCTGGTGGGGCTCCGCCAGGGAAAGCGCCGGGTGGCGGACTACGCCATCGAGTTCCGCACCCTGGCTGCTGATAGCGGCTGGAACGACGCGTCCCTGCTTGACACCTTTTTGCACGGGTTATCCGATCCGGTTAAGGATCAGTTGGCTCCGTTGGACCTACCATCTGATCCAGACTCTGTTATCGCACTTGCCATCAGAATCGACAACCGGCTCTGGGAAAGAGAGAGAGAGAGAGAGAAGGACCGAAGAGCATCAGCGTTTCCACCCCCGAGCCAAACCAGGAACTACATTTCCCAGCGACCAACAGGACGTTCAGCATCACCACTTCCTGTCGAGAGATCCCTAGCTCCCCCTGGCGGCTCGGAGGAGCCGATGCAGTTAGGGAGAACTCGACTCTCTCCTGAAGAACGTCAGCGCCGCCTAAGGGAGGGGCGGTGTATCTACTGTGCCCAGCTGGGACACTTTTTAATGGCCTGTCCGTTAAAAAGAAAGGGCTCACCAGTGACTGAGAGGACACTGGTGAGTCCAACCACTTCCAACCGCAATTCCTCTCGTTCACTAACCCAAGTACAGCTTATTTCTGCTAACAGGTCCTGTTCCATGGCTGTCTTGGTGGACTCCGGCGCAGATGATAATTTCATCGATCAGCAACTGGTGGCGGAGATGGGCATCCCTACAAAGGAGCTGGAGAGGCCGCTAGAAGCAAACGCGCTCGATGGACGTCCACTGTGTAGCATAACACACCAGACTCTGCCAGTGACTCTCATCATTTCGGGTAACCACTATGAGACTGTTTGTTTCAACATTATTACATCTGCTGTACATCCGATAATTCTTGGCTTGCCCTGGCTTAAGAAACATAACCCGCAGATAGACTGGACTACTGGGAAGGTTCTAAGTTGGGGAGGGGATTGTAATCTAACCTGTCGTTCCTCTATTCCTCCCCTGGAGCCTCTAGTAGCCGTAAGTGCGCCCCCAGAGGCAGTCATGGGATCTGCTCCACCCGTCTTATCTGGTGCCAGTTCTCCTGAGCTGGGTGGGGTGCCTCACTGTTATCATGACCTGGGTGAGGTGTTCAACAAATCTCGGGCTACCGCGCTACCACCTCACAGGTCTTATGACTGCGGCATCGACCTCCTTCCTGGGACCACGCCGCCGAAGGGACGGTTGTATTCCCTCTCCGGTCCTGAAAGGGAAGCCATGAGGGAATATATTGATACGTCCCTGGCGGCGGGCATCATCCGACCCTCATCGTCTCCTGCTGGAGCAGGCTTCTTCTTTGTTGAGAAGAAGGATCGTTCTCTTCGTCCCTGCATCGACTACCGAGGTCTGAATGAGATCACCATTAAAAACAGGTACCCTCTCCCACTAATGTCATCTGCCTTTGAGCAATTAAAGGGGGCCAAGATTTTTTCAAAACTTGACCTCAGAAATGCTTACCATCTGGTTAGAATCAGAGCAGGGGATGAATGGAAGACTGCGTTCAATACCCCCAGTGGCCATTATGAGTACTTGGTGATGCCGTTCGGTCTGACTAATGCCCCTGCTGTCTTTCAAGCGCTAGTGAATGATGTTCTTCGAGACATGTTAAACCAATATGTGTTCGTGTACCTAGATGACATACTCATTTTCTCCCCTGATGAAGAGACTCACATCCAACATGTCAGACGGGTCCTTCAGAGGCTACTTCAGCACCACCTTTATGTTAAAGCCGAGAAGTGTGAATTCCATGTCTCTTCTGTCGCATTTCTCGGTTTTGTGGTCAGCCCTGACAGTATACAGATGGATCCGGCCAAAGTTACCGCCGTCGCTGATTGGCCCACTCCATCCAGCCGAAAACAGGTACAGAAATTCCTCGGTTTCGCTAATTTCTACCGGCGCTTTATCCGTAACTTCAGCAACATTGCTGCCCCACTTCACACGCTCACCTCCACCAAGACTAAGTTTAACTGGTCTCGGGAAGCAGAGGAGGCTTTTGTTAAGTTAAAGAAGAGTTTCTGCTCATCGCCCATCCTCTGCCTTCCCGAGTTAGACCGTCAATTTATTGTGGAGGTTGACGCATCTGACACCGGCATCGGAGCGGTAATCTCTCAGCGTTCCCCCTCCGACAATAAACTCCATCCTTGCGCCTTCCTCTCCCGCAAACTGACCGCAGCAGAGAGAAATTACGACATTGGTAACCGAGAACTGCTGGCGGTCAAGGCTGCGTTAGAGGAGTGGAGGCATTGGTTGGAGGGGGCAGAAACGCCGTTTTTGGTCTGGACAGACCATAAGAACTTGGAGTATATCAGATCGGCCAAGAGACTAAATTCCAGGCAAGCCCGATGGGCTTTATTCTTTAATCGATTCAATTTTACTCTCTCCTACCGGCCGGGCTCTAAGAACGGAAAACCAGATGCTCTGTCCAGACTCCACGACCCCGAAAACTCCGTAAAGAACCCAGAGTGTATTCTCCCACAGTCCTGCGTAATAGGTGCTATTGCGTGGGATATTGAAGCCAAAGTTAAAGAGGCACTAACCAATGTTACGGTTCCTGAGGGGGTTCCCCCAAACAGATTGTTTGTTCCTGTTTCTCTCCGCTCTCAGGTGATACACTGGGCCCATACCTCCAAAATATCTTGTCACCCTGGCTCCACCAGAACCATGTTTTTAATTAAGCAGAGGTTCTGGTGGCCGGCCATGGAAAAGGAGGTCAAGGAATATGTTTCTGCCTGTACAGTCTGCGCCCGGGGAAAATCCTCCCATCGGCCCCCTTCAGGCCTGCTTCACCCTCTGCCAGTTCCTCATCGCCCCTGGTCTGACATCTCCTTAGATTTTGTGACCGGACTTCCTCCTTCGGAAGGTAAAACTACTGTTCTTACCGTAGTAGACAGATTTTCCAAGATGGCTCATTTTGTTGCACTACCTAAATTACCCTCTGCCAAGGAAACGGCGGAGGTAATGATGTCTCAGGTTTTCCGCATCCATGGTTTTCCTAGAGACGTGGTGTCAGACCGGGGGCCCCAATTCATTTCTCAGTTCTGGCGAGAGTTCTGCAGCCTGTTGGGGGCCTCGGTGAGCCTCTCCTCTGGCCACCATCCTGAGTCTAATGGCCAGACGGAGAGGCTCAACCAGGAGTTGGAGACCGGACTCAGATGCTTAGTGGCACAAAATCCTTCATCATGGAGTAAGCACATTCTATGGATAGAATATGCTCACAATACTCTGCCCTGCTCTGCGTCCGGTCTCTCTCCTTTCCAATGTGTGTATGGTTACCAACCTCCTCTGTTCCCAGATGTTGAAGGAGAGTCGGCTGTGCCTTCTGCTCAGGCCCTGGTGCGTCGGTGCCACAAGATTTGGAAAGGGGCACGGCAGATGTTAATTAGAAGCTCCGCCAGAAGCAAGAGAGCGTCAGATAGACGACGAACCCCGGCACCGACGTACCGGCCTGGGCAGAGGGTTTGGCTCTCGACCAGGGACCTCCCTTTAAGGGTGGAGTCAAGAAAGCTGGCCCCTAGGTTTGTGGGTCCGTTCCCCATCGAAAAAATAATCAACCCTGTGGCTGTACGACTGCAATTACCCCGCTCGATGAAGATCCATCCTACCTTCCACGTTGGACGACTGAAACCCGCACGGGAGAGCCCTCTGGTCCCTACCTCCAAGCCTCCTCCCCCTCCCCGGATCATCGATGGAGGCCCCGTCTATACGGTAAAAAGACTGTTAGCCATGAGACGCCGGGGTCGGGGAAGGCAGTACCTAGTGGATTGGGAGGGGTATGGACCAGAGGAGCGCTCCTGGGTATCCACTAAAGACATCATGGACCATGACCTCATCCGAGAGTTTCACAGAACTCATCCTGACACTCCTGGGACGTCAGGTGCCGTCCATAGAGGGGGGGTACTGTTAGGAATGTTAGGTCTTAGTCTGTTTTTGTGTTCCCTGTTTTCATGTTGCATGTGCATGCTTTTAGTTTGACACTTCCTGTTTTATTTTGTAGTTCTAACATTCCCTCTCGTTTCAGATCACCTCACTTCCTGCCCTGCATGCTTCCTACCTTCACGTTAGAACACATCCTCCTGACCTACTTTCCACTCCATTCACTGGCGTCCTATCGTGATTCCCCCGCCCTGATTGTGTCCACCTGTGAATAGTTAATCACTCCCTCACTAGTATTTAATGTGTGCTCCCGAGCCCTTCTGTGCCAGATCGTCTTGTTCCCCCGTGTCAGGAGTTCCAGCGTTTTTCTTGTGAGTGTTAGATTACCCGTGCCTTCGATTTCCTGCCTGTCTATTGACCAAGCCCTTAGCGTGCCGATTTTGATGTGTTTGCCCTTTGTCTTGACTTCTGTGTACCGAACCATCGCCTGTATTAAAGACACCGTTTCTTGCCTGATACCTGTGTTCTCGTGTTTGCATTTGAGTCCTCTGAAGCCTGTGATCACGCACCGTAACAGAAATTCAATTTTTACACTCTGTTGTTAACTTATACACGATAAATGCAGACCTGAAACACACACATGTGCATGCATCAAATGGAGAGATGTCAGAGTGAGGGGGCTGCTCCTGACAAGCGCCCT
Source organism: Pterois miles (assembly GCA_947000775.1). NCBI lineage: Eukaryota > Metazoa > Chordata > Actinopteri > Perciformes > Scorpaenidae > Pterois > Pterois miles. The sequence goes on along the minus strand of CAMQGK010000633.1, from coordinate 5,174 downwards.
GAGCAGTTGGGGGTTTGGTGCCTTGCTCAGGGGCACCTCGGCAGTGCCGAAGAGGTAAACTGGCACTTCTCCAGCTACCAGTTCACACTCAGTTCTTGGTCCATGTCGGGACTTGAACCGGTGACCCTCCGGTTCCCAAGCCAACTCCCTACAGACTGAGCTACTGCCACCCTGTACTGTCTCAGTACATCTTCCATACTGGCTGTTTATCATCTATTTCCCTTAAATGTCTCACTTCATTTTATTGTCTCTTCCCCACTGTCTCAATCTGTCTGTTGAGTCTTTTACTTCACTCTCTTCCTTCATGATGTTGTTTCTCTCAGTAATATGCTGCTGACTCCCTCACCTCCCTCTCTCACAAATTAGGACAGTTTTGTTATTGACCATGAAAACATGATGACAATGATAAAAAAGTTAAGAGGAAAGTTTGTAAGACACATTCACAGAGAGCCTAAACAAATCCTAATGCTGACCAGTTCCTCACCTTGATCTTAATCGTCATTTTTCTGTAGATAACCTTCACTGGCATTAATGAGAGACAACTAGTACTCTCAAGGTCACACACACATATGCACACACACACATACACACAAACAGACACACACACACACACACACACACACACACACACACACACACACACAATCTTTGAACAATAGTGCAATTATCAGTGAATTCCATGTGAAATGTCAACTAATGTTTAATGTCATTAGTCCTCAAAGTGGATGAATGTGATTTACTTTAAATGCCATGTGAAAAAGCTGTCACATGGCTCTCTCTCTCTCTCTCTCTGTGTGTGAGTGTGTGTGAGTGTGTGTGAAAGAGAGAGAGAGAGAGAGAGACACATGTAGCCCTGAATCCATATCCAAATCCAAATCTGTTAAATTGAGCATACATTAATGGAGTCTGGCAATCACTGGAATCCAAATACTAAAGTGTGTATTTTCGGAACAATGGTCCGTTGGACAACAGTCCACAGTGTGTGTGATGTTATTGGTTGCATGTGATGGGTTTCTGGGCAGAGATCCATTCACAATGATGTCAGATATGGGTCACTTCAAACATGAATGTGAACAGTTTAGGCAGAAAGATTAACCTGAGCAAAAACATAATAACTGAGCATTAAGCACGGTAATATTGAGTGTAGCAAAAGAACACCTGTCACCATCAAAGTAAAACACCAAAGAAAAGTACAAAATAGCCTTTCTTGACTAGAGACATATGGGAAATGAGTGTGCATGTTGGAGTATTGCCAGGATGAGTACACTAAACTTATAACCAATTTTTTTGGAAGTCTGGAAAAAGCTCAGCTCTGGTGATCAAATGTGACTTTAGTGTAAACAAACATGGAAGACAATGGGCAGGAAGAATTAGCACTGTTAATTTTTGCACTACTTTGCACTACCATAGAGGGTGAAGCCCCTGTGAAGGGCAGCAAGAATCACTCAAAAAACTTTATTTAAATCATCATATACATACAAGTACCTACATGAAGATAGACCTCTGCATCTAACGCATCCTATGCTGCTGTGAAGCACCCAGGGAGCAACTTGGGGTTCACTGTCTTGCTCAAGGACACTTGAATTACAGGGATGGACAGACAGATGGGTGTCAGTTCCGTGCAAAGCAGTGGAACAATAATACAGACACATCTCTAACAATATCATAATATATATGATACAGAGTATATACTGTATATCATATAAGATATGTAGCCTATAAACATGTATTTTAATAAAATACAGTTGCACAGTTGTACAACAGAATACAGGAGCAGATGATGCGTCCCTCAAGGCGTCTTGAGTGCGTTCACACCTGTACAATCACTTAGGATGCATGTTAATACCAGGTCTGAACAGGGCCAAAGTCATCATCATCATCTCCACCACCATCATCATCTTCACAGTCAGCTGCAGTTAGCCTCTCCGTATTGCATAAAAAGTCCAGTGATGTCTTCCTCCTCCTGGCATTTACCCAGAAAACCCATTTTACATTTTCACAAGACATGAAGTGTTTGGCTTGACAAGTAACTTCCACTAAGTGCACTAGTAGACTAAGCCTCAAGATCTGCCATCAACTACCCATTACAGGGAGGATGTGATGAGTGGCACATGAGCACTCACTAAACACATTTTGTACAAAGCTCTTAAACTTTGCTCATATTAGGGGCACATAAACACATACGTTTATGTTATTCACATTTATGAAGTATTAAAGGTGCAATGTGCAGCATTTTTATATGTATTTATTGCCAGTGCAAAGGTGAAAATAAAAAAGCATGAAACCTCTACTAGCCTTTCCTATATTTTTCCAAAATTGCAACTAAGAATTATTCTGTAAATCTATATATTATTGTTTTGGGAATGATTGATTAATCATGGTGTCTGTAAAGAGTTAAAATGCTGATGTGCTCACAAAACACAGACAACAACATTCTGAAAGCCTTTAGCATATGCATTGAAAAACAGCTGCACTAGATTATATAAAGGTTCCAAAAATCCAAGTATTCAGTATGTTTAATTTTTATATGTATATATATATATATATTTTTAACAAGGGCTAAGCTCTATATGGAAGGCTATCTGTAAGTTTTTAACCTTTTACATGTACAGAAAAGAGATTCATGACTCTAATGGTTTAACTGCAATCACACTATCACTTATTTTGGGATCAAAAGGCTTCATCCAGAGGTGAATTGAGGCCCAATTAAACACAATAAACATAATGTAAGCAATGGAAAAATGGTATTGTCTTTGAAATGACAAAAAATCCATAATACAAAAGAAATATACATTTTAAGACTTATAAACTCATCATACTGTATTTGATGAGTGACTAAATGATTCATTGATTGAATATTATTATCTGTCAATAGATGGTTTCGTTTATTTACTCTATGCAGTATTCTGTAGTCAGCAGGCTAAAGGGCCTTTTCTTATCGAGCCCCTTTCCTTGGGAATAACCTCCCTATAGACATCTGATAGTCTGAATCTGTGGAGACCTTTAAATCGAAACTCAAAACCCATCTCTCTGAATTTTTAATTACATATTTATTGTTTTATTATTTGGCTGGTGGGTTGGTCTCACTCTCAATGTATAATTAAAGCCCAGAAGTCCTTCCAATGAGAGTAATATTTAATTCAAGCCACTGCCTCTCAATAACCCTCTGTTGTTTATGACCCACATGCACTGCTGTGTACCTTTGTCTCTCGCTGTGTCTCACTGAATCTCTCACCTGTCATATGGATTGACTATGTTTTATTTTCATTATGTTGTTACTCTGTACACACAACATCTATTGTATGTCTGTCCATCCTGGATGGGGGATCCCTCCTTTATTGTTCTTCCTGAGGTTTCTTTCATTTTTTCTTTTTTCCCCCTGTAAAAAGATTTTTAGGGTGAATTTTTCCTTTTGCAATGTGACAGTTATACTATTAAGGACAGAGAATGTCGTATTTAGTACAGATTGTAACGCCCACTGAGACAAATTTGTGATTCATGATATTGGACTATACAAATAAAACTAGCTTGACTTGAAACTTTGGGTCTAATTTCATGTTAAATTGATTGGATTACTTTACTAAAACAAATATAAAGAGGGCACTTTTCTCCCATGCAAATCTTCCAACCCATGATTGTGTTGACAAAATCGATCTATGAACTACAGGAGCTCAGGGAAGTGATGGGTACCGTAATTACCCAGATAAAGGTGAAATACGATTTTCATTTTTACACTGAATTAATCAATAAAATCAAATTATTGCCCAGCTCTATGACCACCCTATATATGATGTCATGATTATTATAACACATTCAACTCAACAGTAATTGCTGACATTTCGAACACACTTCCATCATTACAATTACATCTAATGCAGCAACAAACACCTTGCAGTTTATCAAGATTATCTAGACCACTTTATTTGAAGATCAAACTGAAAAGATGTGTACCTGAAAGGTTGGTAATAATCTCTAATTGCAGAGAAAAAGCAGCTTATCTGACAGTGTGAAAGATATGAACGCAGCAATACAATGGACAGCTTGAGACATTTACCTACCGACCTAGGGGTTTGTTTACAACATATCTATTTGTCTGACTTCTTTTGAGTGATAGTGTTTTGTTCAAGTACAGTCCCCTCCAAAACTATTGGAACAGGGAGGCTAATTCCTTTATTTTTGCTGTACACTAAAAACATTTGGGTTTGACATCAATAGACGAATATGAGAGAAGAGATCAGTATTTCAGCTTCTATTTCCAGGTATTTACATCTAGATCTGTTACACAACTTAGAAGATAGCATTGTTTGTAATGAACACCAAATTTTTAGGTGAGCAAATGTATAGGAACAGTAGATTTAAGTGAATAATACTTAATATTTAGTTGTAAATCTTTTGTTTGCAATAACTGCATCAAACCTGTGACCCACTGACATCACCAAACTTTTACATTCTTCTCTTGTGATGCTTATCCAAGCTTTCACTGCAGCCTCTTTCAGTTGTTGTTTATTTCAGGAGGTTTCTCCCTTCAGTATCCTCTTTAGCAGGTAAAATGCTGCTCAATAGGGTTTATGTCTGGAGATTGGCTTGGCCATTCTAAAACCTCCCACTTCTTTCTCCTGATAAACTCATCGGTTGTTCTGACAGTGTGTTTTGGGTCATTGTCCTGCTGCATAATGAAGGATCTCCTGATCAGTTTGGTTCATCTGTCTTTAAATTGGCAGATAAAATGTTTCTGTAGACTTCTGAGTTCATTTTGCTGCTGCCATCATGTGTTACATCATCAATAAAGATCAATGAGCCGTCACAGAAGAAGCCATGCAAGCCCAAGCCATAACATTACCTCCACCATGTTTCACAGATAAGCTGCTGCGTTTAGCATCATAAGCAGATCCTTTCTTTCTCCACACATTAGCCTTTCCATCACTTGGTAAAAGTAAAGGTTCATCTCTGTGTTATCAGTCCAAAAAACATTGTCCCAGAACTTTTGAGCCTCATCTCTGTACTTTTTGACTAATTCCAATCTGGCCTTCCTCTTCTTTGCTAATGAGCTGTTAGTGGTCTGGTGTAGGCTCTGTACTTTTTGTTCCTGAAGTCTTCTGTGAATGGTGGATTGTGATACCTTCACTCTTGCCCTCTGGAGGTTGTTGATGACATCACTGTCAGTTGTTTTAGGG
>CAMQGK010000631.1:0-123357 GCA_947000775.1 Pterois miles | reverse complement strand
TCAACTATGAAGACTGATTCATGTTGAAATAAATCTGCATTGATCAGTGGTGTCACAGGTTATATGAGTCTGGAAAACATGTGTAGGTTTCATCTTGGACACTACTGAAGCTGGCTGCAGCTACATATTTACAGTGGTAACAACCTTCTTGTCTAACTGTTGGCTATAAAAATCAATATTCACATTTCCCAAAATGACAAAATGTTCCTTTAGAGTGCAGCTTACTTACGTCGTCCATAAAAACACAGGCGTTTCCGTCCGTTCTGTCCGTCTTGTGGTCCGTCATCCATCTGACCTGGTCGGGAATCAGCATTTCTTCATTGTTGTAAAGGTGAAAGCACGCTGAACTACAGCAACACTCAGTCTGAGTCTCTGTAAAAATACAAATAAATAATGGTGTTTTATACAACCTTCAACTGATTTACTACTGAAGAAGATTCATGTTAACCAACATCAGTATGAGACTGAACACAGGATCATGTTACATGGCTGAGTTGTTTGTTTTGACTAATATAAACATGAGATCAGTCCAGCGTGTAAAGCTGAAGAGCTGAAGGCGGTTCAGTGTGTTGAGTGGACTGCTGTGGTGCTGGAGCTTCCTCACATCAGACTGGTTGTGTGATGCTGCTGGCTTGGTGTGGTTCGGTTCATGTCCACTCTCCGGGAAGAGTCCTGTCCTGTGAAATCAGAAACAAGTCAGGAATCTGGATCCTTCTCTTAGTCTGCTGTCACTGTCTCAAAGAGAGTCAGCTATAAGAATAATCAACTACGAAGACTAATTCATGCGTTGTCAAATAAATCTGCATTGATCAGTGGTGTCACCAGGTGGGCAATATGAGCAAATCTGGAAAACATCAAGCTGTACCTGACGCTGTACCTGAAGCTAGCTTGCGAAGTATCGCTTGAACGCAAACAGCTTCCGCGAGTTCAGAAGATGACCAGACAGCGCTCGATTTTCCTCAGGACCGGGATTTCGGGATAGAACGAGCCCATCGTGCTATGGCGTCAAAGCAGAGTAACACACAGTCGAAACCCCGCTCCATTGTGGTCAAGTTTTCCAGCTACAGGATGAAAGAGGAGCGTCTCCGGAGAGCTTGGCAGGCAAAAGAAGTGTTCTGTGAGGGAGCTCGTTTCTACGTTGATCATGACTTCCCTGCTGAAGTACTTAAGAAGCGTAACGAATATGCTGGAAAGCGAGGAAAGTGTTGAAAGAAAAACGCATAAAATTCCAGACACCGTACCCCGCAAAGATGCGGGTTTTCTATGATGACGGCACTCGACTCTACCAGAATGCTACAGAAGCGACGGGGGACATGGTTTCACGAGGATTTTCAGTTAAAACAGTGGGACCCCCCATCATCCTAGATCAAGAGGAGATCCAGCTCCTGTCTACCTGGCAGGTGGCTGGAGGATGGCGCGACCGAGCCGGAGACCGGGAGTCTGATGCAGCGGGTGGTGGTTGCACACAGAGAGCCCACCGTGCACGAATTGAGGAAAAGCTTCGGGGATTTAGAAGGCAGACGTCTACAGCGGAGGACTGATGCTTCGGCCTCAGAGTCACAGATGAGTCCCTTCTAATTAATGTGTGATTATACCCCAGTCTGATCATTTTCTAGTAATCTGCCAAGGTGTCTTATATACTGTTACGTGGCATCCTACGGCTGTTTTCTTGCCTAATTAAAGAGTCGGGCCCTTCTAATTGGGCAAACCCTCCATGATACACTGACTAATAAGTGGCCACCCTCCAGGGCCCCACCACGGATCCGAGGTGGGTTTTTCCCTCCCCAGGACCTATACCATACTTGGTCCCACAAGGCTCACCGGACGAGAGCCTCTACTTCGAAACAACTGTTCTACACCTTTGGGTGATGTTATGTTCAAATTGTTTCTTTTTTGTCTATGTTTTGTTTGTGTTTGTTTTGTTCTTGGGGGAGAATTTTTTCTTTATGCACAAGATAAATGTTATCAGCCATATAGGGAGGTTTTGTGTCTGGGACCACTAGACTAACAATGAACAATCATGACCTTAAAATTATCTCATTTAATGTGAAAGGGATTTCAAACCCAGCTAAGAGAAGTCGGATATTGTCAAAATTGAAACGGGAAAACGCACAGGTGGCGCTATTACAAGAGACACATCTCACCTCATTAGAACACGAGAAGCTAAAGAGAATGGGGTTTTCAAGAGTATATTACTCATCATATAAATCAGGCCGAAGGAGAGGTGTTGCAATTCTAATATAACAAAAACTACCTTTTGAATATATTTCAGAGGTAACAGATAAAGATAGGCGGTACATTCTCGTAACAGGGAAAATAGACGGTGTTGTTTTAACTCTATGTAATGTTTATGCCCCTCCTGGGAGTGATTTTGCTTTCTACAGAAAGATGTTTGATTTAATGATAGGTGCTTCAGGATTCGTTATATGTGGTGGAGACTGGAACCTCCATCTTAATCCCAAAATAGATTCATCAAAGAATTTGACCACCACATCATTACATAAGAAAATTAACGTCCTAATGGCCGAATTGGGCATATTAGATCTTTGGAGAGATTTTTATCCCTCAGTGCGAGACTACACTTTTTACTCATACCCCCACGATACTTATTCAAGAATAGATTACTTTTTTGTATTAAACCAAGATCGTTATAGAATAAGCAGTTGCAACATTGGCTGTATTGATTTATCGGACCATGCTCCTATCTCTTGTACTGTGCATATTGGCAATAATCCACAATCAACATTATGGAGACTGAACACAAGTTTTCTAAATGACCCACAATTTAAGACTCAGATGAGAGAGGAAATTAGACTGTTTTTGGAAGAAAATGATAAGGGTGATGTTGACCCAGCTATGGTATGGGATGCATTAAAGGCTGTTTTATGGGGGAAAATAATATCCTTTTGCACCTATAAAAAACGAAAACGATTGAGACTAATGAATCTTAACAAAGAATTAAAGGATCTTGAGATACAACATAAAAGGGAACAGCATCCAGATCTTCTGACAAAGATAAAGAAAACGAGAAATGAAATAAATCTATTGTATTCACAAGAAATTGAAAAAAATATGCTATTCACAAAACAAAGCTATTACGAAGCTGGTCCAAAATCAGTAAAACTTCTGGCAAGAAAGTCACAAAAACAAAAAGCAGACAGCACTATATATAAAATAAAAGACCCAGACTCTAAAAATATACAATATAAACAAGATAAAATACAAAAAGCTTTTGAAAAATTTTACAAGTCTCTGTATACACAACCTCCTTTAGAAAATGAGGAACAAATCAGCGAATTTCTCAACTTTTTAAACTTACCGATGGTATCAGAGGAACAAAACAAAATCCTTACAACTGCAATAACTGAGGCTGAACTTAACAGTGCTATTTCTAGGCTTAAAGCTAACAAGTCTCCTGGTCCAGATGGCTTCCCTTCAGATTGGTATAAGGCCTTTAGGGTTGAGCTAACGGCAAATTTACTCCGAACTTACAATACAGTTCTTAGAGATTCAAAAATACCCCCGTCTTGGTCTGAAGCAGTTATATCAGTTATTCCTAAAGAGGGCAAGGACAAATTGGAATGTGGTTCATATAGGCCAATATCAGTGTTGAATGTTGACTATAAACTGTTCGCATCTATCTTCGCCAAAAGGCTAGAAAAGATTCTTCCTCAGCTCATACATAACGATCAAACTGGTTTCATCCCACAAAGACAAACCCATGATAATATTAGGCGATCATTGCATATACTTAATCATATCCAATATAACAACATTGAAGCATTTTTAGTTAGTCTAGACGCAGAGAAGGCCTTCGATTCAGTTAGCTGGACTTTTCTATATAAGGTCCTTGAACGATTTAACATGCATTTCAACTTTATTAAGGTTATACGTACACTTTATAGTAAACCAACCGTACCAACCGCGTAAAAATTAATGGACACCTTTCGAATACAATCATGCTACAACGTGGATCAAGACAGGGATGCCCACTCTCACCACTGCTTTTTGCACTTTATATAGAGCCTTTTGCACAGTGGTTAAGACAAACTGGAAATATTAAAGGTATTCGCATAAATGAAGAAGAACACAAGGTGGCGCTATACGCAGATGATATCTTGGTTTATCTAAGTGATCCATCCAACACATTTCCAGACTTGATGTATCTTCTGGAGAAATTTGGTAACTATGCAGGATATAAATTAAACATACAAAAAACACAGATCCTGACTTTTAATTACTCACCCCAAAAACACTTTTGTGAGAAATTCAATCTCAACTGGGGTCAGAATTCATTGAAATATCTAGGAATATACCTACCAAAAGATACCTCCTTAATAATTGATATTAATTACAGCCCCCTTTTAACAAAAATTAAAGATGACATAAACAGATGGAACTCTATTTCCTTTCTCAGTCTGAGCCACAGGATCGAATAGATAAAAATGAATATCCTTCCACGATACCTGTTTTTGTTTCAAGCACTCCCTGTTGAAATCCCCTTTGAAATGGTTTTCGGAACTAAATAAGATCATATCTAGATTTATCTGGCAGGGACGGAAACCCAGAATTAAATTCAAAACAATGCAACTTATAAAAGAGGAGGGGGGATGGCCCTACCCCCACTTTAGGGATTATTATTATGCTGCTCAGGTGAAGCCCCTAATCAACATATGTACACCGACATTCCACGCCAGGTGGAAAGACATAGAACTCTTATCTATGAATGACCCTCCAATCCATGCTGTATTGGCACATAAAGATCTGGGGAAAAGTTTAAATAACATCCAGTGTCCATGGATTAAAGCCCAATTAAAAGTCTGGAACATGCTAAAAAAAGAATATCAATTAGATGATAAATTACATATAATTCAGTGGTGTGCATTTGATCCTGGTTTTAGACCTAATGAAATTGATTATAGATTCAAATCTTGGATTTCAAAAGGAATTACAACATTTTATACATTAACAGAACACGGAAAATTAAAAGACTTTGAAACTCTGAGGAAGGAATATCACCTTGAAAAATCAGACTTTTTCAGATACCTTCAGCTACGTAATTATTTCACTCATAACATTGGAAATAAAACAGAATTAAATGACCCAATATTAAAAATAATCTTGGCTGCTTACCAAAATGAACCTATTAAAGGCATTATTTCTAAAATTTATAAAGGCCTTTTGACAAAAAAGACTCATTCTACAGAATATATCAGAGAGAAATGGGAAAGGGAGGGCAATTTTTTAATACCAAACGAAGTCTGGTTGAACGTGTGTATTTCTCAGTGGAAATGCACAAATTCTCTTAAGTGGCGTGAGTTTGGCTGGAAGTGTTTTACTCGTTTCTTTATTACTCCAATACAGAAGGCTCATTTTGACGGAGGGGATGCAAAATGTTGGAGATTGTGTGGGGCACAGGAGGCCAACTACTGGCATGTATTCTGGAACTGTCCAGGGATTAGACCCTTCTGGACAGATTATCAAAAAGCATTGAAAAGCATACTTGATTTAGAAATACCTTTGGATTTCACCATTTTATTCTTAGGCAATCTTGATTTTCAGGCCCAACGAGCCGACAAATATTTGTTTGGAATTTTGACATTGGCTTGTAAAAAAGCGCTCACAAGACGCTGGTCACTTCCTGAGCCTCCCACAATAACTGAGTGGATGGATATTGTAAATGATATATATATCATGGAAAGGATTACCTTCTCTCTCCAACTTAAGAAAAATATCTTTATTAAGTTTTGGTCCAAGTGGGTGAAATACGTAAAACCCTTACGACCAGATTTTGTGGAAGTGTTAAATGTTTGACTACGTTGTAAGCTATTGTTTTTTGGATCGATAAGCTCTGCTATACTCTCTTTTATATCTAATCTACAATGATCTTGACTGCAATTTTTGTTCTCTCCCCAACTGTAAATAGTTTTCTGTTTCCTCTATGTAAAAGGAAGAAAAAATAATATGTTAAAAAAAAAAATCTGCATTGATCAGTGGTGTCACAGATTACATGAGTCTGGAAAACATGTGTAGGCTTCATCTTTGACACTACTGAAGCTGGCTGCAGCTACATATTTACAGTGGTAACAACCTTCTTGTCTAACTGTTGGCTAGAAAATCAATATTCATATTTTCCAAAATGACAAAATGTTCCTTTAGAGTGCAGTTTACTTACGTCGTCCATAAAAACACAGGCGTTTCCGTCCGTTCTGTCCGTCTTGTGGTCCGTAATCCATCTGACCTGGTCGGGAATCAGCATTTCTTCATTGTTGTAAAGGTGTAAAGCTGAGCCGCTGAACTACAGCAACACTCAGTCTGAGTCTCTGTAAAAACACTAATAAATAATGGTGTTTTATATAACCTTCAACTGATTTACTACTGAAGAAGATTCATGTTAACCAACATCAGTATGAGACTGAACACAGGATCATGTTACATGGCTGAGTTGTTGTTTTTTTGACTAATATAAACATGAGATCAGTCTAGTGTGTAAAGTGTGGTGCTGAAGGCGGTTCAGTGTGTTGAGTGGACTGCTGTGGTGCTGGAGCTTCCTCACATCAGACTGGTTGTGTGATGCTGCTGGCTTGGTGTGGTTCGGTTCACGTCCACTCTCCGGGAAAAGTCCTGTCCTGTAAGATCAGAAACAAGTCAGGAATCTGGATCCTTCTCTTAGTCTGCTGTCAGTGTCTCCCAGACTTCAGCTATAATGATCAACTATGAAGACTAAATCATGTTGAAATAAATCTGCATTGATCAGTGGTGTCACAGGTTATATGAGTCTGGAAAACATGTGTAGGCTTCATCTTTGATACTACTGAAGCTGGCTGCAGCTACATATTTACTGTGGGAACAATCTTCTTGTCTAACTGTTGGCTAAAAAATCAATATGCATAATTCCCGAAGAGAAAAAATGTTCATTTAGAGAGCAGCTTACTTACGTCGTCCACGTAAACACAGACATTTCCTTCCGTTCTGTCCGTCTTGTGGTCCGTCATCCAACTGACCTGGTCGGGAATCAGCATTTCTTCATTGTTGTAAAGGTGTAAAGGAGCCGCTGAACGACAGCAACGCTCAGTCTGAGTCTCTGTAAAAATACAAATAAATAATGGTGTTTTATATAACTTTCAACTGATTTACTACTGAAGAACATTCATGTGGGCTGCACGGTGGTGCAGTGGTTAGCGCTGTTGCCTCACAGCAAGAGAGTCGCAGTTTCTAATCCGGCGTGGGGCTCTTCTGTGTGGAGTTTGCATATTCTCCCCGTGTTAGAGTGGGTTTTCTCCGGGTACTCCGGTTTCCTCCCACCATCCAATGACATGCTGTTTAGGTTAATTGATCACTCTAAATTGCCCGTAGGTGTGGATGTGAGTATGAATGGTTGTCTGTCTATATGTTGTCTGTCTCTGTGTGCCCTGCGATGGACTGGCGACCTGTCCAGGGTGTCCTCCGCCTTAGTCCAATGCCAGCTGGGATCTGCTCCAGCCCCCCCGCGACCCCTCACGGGATAAGCGGTTGACGACAGATGGATGGATGGTTTTCTGTACTTTATCGCCATTCTATTTATTTGAGTAGTTACTTGTTGTGTTGCCAAAAATATCAAAAGTACCGAGACATATCAATACTGAGCGGTTTCAATTCTCATTTTCCCCAGTATCAATACTCAGGTACCCTTTCTACTCTCTCTTCTCTCCGACAACGCGTTGACACACATTCTGCTATTTATCCTTTAATAAAAGTCACAACTTTTATGCTGTCATTTTTTTCAAGGTCTTGTATTGAGGTTAGACATTCCAGTATCATGACGAAATTATTACAAAAGTCAGGCTGCCTTGGCCTCGGCAGCTTCAGTTTGAAGCTGTCTTACCGTATAGAAATGCAATACTAAATCACACAAAATAGCCCTTTAGAGAAGACTATCCCTCATCAGAGTATTTCCACCACAGACCTCCTCCCACCACTACAACCATCAACAAGAGTCAATTGAAAAGATCTCCTCTCCAGATGTTTCACCACATTTAGATCTTGTATACACATTAACACAGCAGCATTAACGCAGTAAGTAATGACAAATGTAAAAGTTGAGAAACTCACTTGTAGCTCGTTGTTATTGGCCATCATGAGCAGCGCAGACAGCCAATTAGATGGCGACGCCAGCTGACTTCTACTAATGTTTGTCTCACTTTACAGCCGTCAGATCATTGTTGCGTTGTTACAGCTGAACTGCTCTGGGGATTAAATACAAACAGTCCCAGCGTTAGATGTCCTGTAAGATAAAAAACAAACACGCAACAGCCCCGGTGAATGCGCAGTTTGACGCACAGAGTTGCACGAAAAGCAAATGAATCAACTGTGAACATGGTGACATTTGGAGAGGCACGACAGAGCAACAGGTGAGCAGGGGAGCGAGGAGGGAGACCATCACCTCCTGGCAGCAGGATGTCAACTCTTGGACTCTGGTCTGCATCACGCAGTGCAGTCTGTCCTGTAGTAGTCTGAGAGCGACCGCTGCTGCGGGCTGTCTTCTCATGCTCAGGGAGGAAAACACTGGGAGGAAACCCGAAACCCGCCAGGATTCACCACCGCACTCTGCTCGGACTATTACTAGAAACTGAGGCCATCTTCACCGCGGCGGTGCACTCCTGCTCGGCTCTACGGAAAGCTGGGAGGCGGTGTGTGATGCTGGAGAGGAGGGGACAGCTGTTAAGTCAGTTTAGAAAGAAAGAAAGCCACTTCCGGTTACTGACTTCAAAATAAAGGTTGCATTATTTGTCGATGTATTGCGCTAATTCGTGTTTTGCCACTGAAATTGGACAGAAAATAATTTTAAAATGCGTTTTTATAATTACTGTGGTGTAAAAGTACAAACTAACAATTGGTTAGCGAGCAGGCTAACGTCACACCACGGAGAATCCTCATGAAAAGGAAGCAGAAACAAGCTAAAACATTAGCTAGCTAACATTAGCTATCGTGTGCTAAACAAGTTAACACATTACTCGCGGTCAGTATTGTCACAGAAGCATTTGCTGTGGTAACGTTACCCTTTAACGTACAACATACACAGTTTTTACCGGCAAAAAAACGAATTATTGCGCTATTTTAACAGAGCTAAGCACAGACTGTCAGACTTACCTAACTGTACAGGACCACGTTAGCTAACGAGTTTAGTTTGGAGCGAACCCCTCAATTTTACAGGGAGATGGAGCTCCTTCTGATATATATATATATATATATATATATATATATATATATATATATATATATATATATATATATGGAGAGCAACAGGAAATGAGTTGGCATTTACCACTTCCGTTTCCGGTTTTTGAATGGGGGGGGGGGGTTAGAGATTTCTTAGAAATTTAAGAGATTTATTTTTTTACGATATAAAATACATCGAGTAGTGGCTAAAAGACACTACAAAACGTTATCACACCGACTTGTAGTTCATTTATAGCGTAACATTAGCTTTTTCACACTTCAAAAATCATAAAAGCGGTGTTCATTTGGGAAGATTATCTTTGCTGAATGAAATGTACAAGTTTCACAAACATTTGTTTGCCGCAGAGATTGTTTGTTGAGGGAATCAGGGCGATGCTAACCTCCTGGTTGGCCTACAAAAATCGGTCGTCCTTGCAGCATCTGTCAGGGTTAAAGGGTTGCACTGACATAAAACAGGGTAGGTTCAGGTTGAGGTAGGGTGAAACACATCGAAGGGAAACAGTACTCAACACAACACCTGTTACACTGTTAAACAAGTAGTTATTTACAATAACCAGTGTGTGAATAGGAAAATGGGAGTAAGATTGTAAATCCTTTTGCATAAACACTGTAGGCTGTAGATGTACTCTCAATATCTTTATTGTATCTGTATTTGTACTTTTCACTCCCTGTTTTAAAATCATGTGTCGTAAAAATTCAGCGGTGAGCCCTTCTTTCATGTGTAAAATTGAAGGAGTAAGACAAGATAAATTAAGATAAGATGAACCTTTATTAATCCCCGGAGGGAAATGCGGGTGTCACCGCAGCAGCAACAACAGTACAGATGAATACAATAAGTAAAAAGTAAAAGAGAAGGTGCAATGAAGGAAAAGAAGGTGCAATGAACGAAATTGCCAATAAAATAAATAAGATAAGTAAAACAGTAATAAGTAAAGTGCAGCAGATGGGTGGGTATTGCATATGCATAGCATAGCATCGTGGTTAACAGGAACGGTGACAGCACAGTTCCCTGGGGAGCACCGGTGTTGCTCACCAGCACGTCAGACAGGCTGCCCTGCAGTCTGACATACTGGGGGTCTGCTGGTGAGGTAGTCCGTAATCCAGTCCACCAGGTCGTGGTCTACCTGCATAGCTGAGAGCTTCTCAGCTAGCCAGTGTGGTTGGACTGTGTTGAATGCACTGGAGAAGTCGAAGAACATGATTCTCACTGTGCTCTGCGGCTTCTCCGGGTGCGTGTAGGCTCTGTGGAGCATGAAGATGATGGCGTCGACGCTGCAGGACCAGTCTCTCCAGGATCTTCATGACGTGTGACGTCAGAGCGACTGGCCTGTAGTCATTGGGGGCGCTAGGGAGTCCTTTCTTGGGCACTGGGACGATGCAGGGGAGGTCTTCCAGAGTTGTGGTACCTTCTTCAGCCTGAGAGATGGATGAATGAAGGCCTTATGGCCACTAGAAGAATTTGCCATGTATAAGACGGCTGCAGCAACAATATGACCTCTGTATCACTGGATTCTCTCAGAGACGAACGCCCTGAACCATACGCAGGGAGAACAAATTTACTAACTCCCTCACTCATGTATTCATTACACTGTCAACAGTGCTTGAAGTGGAAAAAAATAAATGCCAGTACTTTTTTTCACATGTTGGCACGTGTGCCGGCCGGTATCAGTAATCTCTGGCAACGCCTTCCTATTTCTTCATGAAGCCTGTTACAGTGTCGGACATAATCAGCTGTGGTTTTATTGCTATATTATTATTAAGAATGTCGATCGATAAAAAGATTCAATCGCAATCAGTCACGATTGCCCATTTAAAATACTCTTTTCAAAATAGGAGTGGACAAATATGCTGTTTAAAGTACTGCATTTAGCATAAAAAAATATGCTCAAATCATAACATGGCAAACTCAAGCTCAACAGTCTCGTGGGTACCCATAGAACCCATTTTCATTTACATATCTTGAGGTCAGAGGTCACGGGACACGTCTGAAAATGGCCATGACAGCTTTCCTTGCCAACATTTAGTGCAAGTTTGGAGCGCTCTTTAACCTCATTTGCGACACGTAGGTGTGACATGGTTGGTAGGAATCCTTAGGTTTTTGTAGTTTCATATGATGCATGTAGCTTCGCCTGAAACTCACAAGTTATATAAAATAACACTTGTTCATGTTTTTTGTAACCTGACCAAGAAAATATGAGATGGTAATGATAGGTCTAAGCCATATATATAAATATAGATGTATACATACTTCTATTTACTACATCTCAGAGGTAAATACTGTACTTTTACTCCACTACATTTATCTGACAGCTTTAGTTACTTTACAGCTTAGGTTTCCTTCCTGTCCAGTGAAAACCACATAACTCCAGATGTGCTGATTTTTTAATGTTTGAGATAAACTGAAGGATGACGTGTCCCTTTATGTGTTGAATAAATTTTCCTCCTTCTTGAGCTAAATAAACTCTTTAAAAACCCTCTTGGATCAGCTGGAACGATACTACCAACATATGATCTTATAGCCCATGATGCATTGCTGTAAATTAAACTGCCCAACAAGATATGAAGGAGTTAAAATTAGCACAAAGTTAAACATCTACAGCAGTAAAATGCAACATACGTGTTAATGCAGCAGTAATATTAATCCAGAAACATCAGATGTAACAGTAAAACACTGACAGGGAACATTTTACTGCTGAATGAGTACTTTTACTTTAAATACTTTAAGTATATTTTGCTGAAATACTTACATTAGATACTTTTGCTTGATTTGACTGTCAGACATTTAGTTGTAGTGGAGTATTTTCAGAGTCAGCCCTCTTACTTAAGTAAAGGATCTAAATATTTATTCCACCATTGTGTGTGATGGAGGAAGAATTACATGTGTTGTTGTTGTTGTTGTTGTTATAAATACATATATACTTGTATATAGCAGCTTCTTGAAACAGGCTCTTGGTGACAAAGTTGTTTGAGCGTCTACACCTTGAATGTAACCTTCAACTGATTTACTACTGAAGAAGATTCATGTTAACCAACATCAGTATGAGAATTAACACAGGATCATGTTACATGGCTGAGTTTTGTTTTATTTGATTGAATTCAACATTAAATCAGTGCAGCGTGTAAAGTGTGGAGCTGATGGTGGTTCAGTGTGTAGAGACTGGTTGTGTGATGCTGCTGGCTTGGTGTGGTTCGGTTGTCGTCCACACTCCGGGAAGAGTCCTGTCCTGTGAGATCAGAAACAAGTCAGGAATGTGGATCCTTCTCTTAGTCTGCTGTCAGTGTCTCCCAGACTTCAGCTATAATAATCAACTATGAAGACTAATTCATGTATAAATAAATCTGCATTGATCAGTGGTGTCACAGGTTACATGAGTCTGGAAAACATGTGTAGGCTTCATCTTTGACACTACTGAAGCTGGCTGCAGCTACATATTTACAGTGGTGACAATCTTCTTGTCTAACTGTTGGCTAGAAAATCAATATGCATATTTCCCAAAATGACAAAATGTTCCTTTAATGTGCAGCTTACTTACGTCGTCCACGAAAACACAGGCGTGTCCTTCCGTTCTGTCCGTCTTGTGGTCCGTCATCCATCTGACCTGGTCGGGAATCAGCATTTCTTCATTGTTGTAAAGGAGCCGCTGAACTACAGCAACACTCAGTCTGAGTCTCTGGCTGTGGCGTCGACCCAGCCAGAACTGGAGGCATCGGAACAGGTGTTATATACTGTAAATAAATAAAACATATTACTTGTGGAGGCCAAGTGGCGCTTAAAAAAAATATGTGACAAACTCAACTAGCCTGTCTCCTGATAAACATAATGAGAATTATATAACTTAAAGCAACAGATTTTAAATCAGGCTCCGTTCCTGTTCCCCCAATGTTGATTTACTTATCTTTACCTCTAACCTCACATCCTGATGGAAGGAGTGTTTCTCAAGGACAAGCCTCATTGTGAAATCTGACGAGGTGACGTGTTGTCAGAGGACGATGGTGGAATAGAGGAATACATCCAGTGCTGGCCGGACAGAGCTGATGTTGGTTTGACAGAGGCAGTGACGGTGGTGGGAGAGAGAGAGTCCTGTTTGTTGGTGTTGTGGCTGATGATGATGCTGCTGAAATCACTAAATAAATAAATAGATAAAGAAAAAATAAAAGAAAATTGCACGATTAAACATATAAATAAATAAATGACTAAATTAATAAATATACATATACAATTGAGCGTCCTCGCGTCATGCTGGTTTTGTTGCTGATATTGATGCTGCATAGATAAGTAAATAAATGAATAAATAAATAAAAAAGAAAATTATATAAATAAATGTATAATAAAATACAAGGATAAATGAAAAAGTACAGACATAAATACATGGAAAAATAAATAAAAGAATAAATAAATGCTTAAATGTAAATGTAAATAATTGAATAAATATTGAATTAAATAAATAAAAGTTGAAAATTAAATTGAAAATTGAAATAAAAAAAATCAATTTGTCTATATTTATTATTGTTCACCTACATTTTCTGCTGATAAAAAAGGTCCACAGGTTGGATTTGAACCTCCAGCTGCTGAGCTAATCCTCGATGCATGGGGCACCTGTTCTACCAGGTGAGGTGACTCAGCACATTTTCCTTTTTTTTTCTTTTCTTATGTTGATGATACATAAATAAATCCATCCATCAATCCATCTTCAACCGCTTATCCCATTAGGAGCTGTGGGGGCTTGATCTGATAAATAAGTAAATAAATAAATAAAAAGAAAATTGCATAAATAATTGTATAAATAGAAGAATAGATAAATAGAAGAATAAATAATAGAAGAATAAATTAATAAATACAGAAATGCATACATGTAAAGAAATTAATAAATATTGAAATAATTTAATAAAAATTGATAGACAGGACATTTGCTTTTAGTTGTTCCCTACATTTTCTGCAGAAAAAAATTGCATAAATAAATGTATAAGTACAAGAATAAGTGAATGAATACAGAATAAATTCATGGAAAAAATAACAAAATAAAAATAAATAAATGTTGAAATATATATGGAAGTAAATGAATAAATATTGAAATAAATAAATTAAAGCTGATAATTAAACAGGACATATGAATTTAAATGCTATTCAGTTTCTACATTTTTGTTCATCTATGTTTTCTTTACTTTTTGGCTGTTTTGACTTTGATTTGACAGAAACTGTGACAGTTATGGGAGAGAGAGGATGACGAGGAGAAAAGGTCCAGGAGTCAGACCTGAACCCCCGGCCCCCTGCTCTACCAGAGGAGCTCACTGAGCCTCCTGTCCTCTGGTTCAGGGCTGTCCAACCTTTGTGCAAAGAGGGCCAGATTTGGTGAGGTTAAATGTGTGGGGGGCCGACCATTCAGCCTGACACTCTTTGAACCATTAACATGATAACAGAATAACAGTTATCTTATTCCAGGGCCATATCAATCTGTGAAGCACCCCTTCTTTCATTTTTCAACTGAACATCAAAAATGAAAAAAACAAAATATGTTATTTGATTTAGAATCAGATATCAAACACGAAATTTATGTCACTTTTAGACTTGGATCAAAAATATGAAATGGAAAAATGAGTGCTGGACCAAATTTGATCTTAATATTTAATGTTGAGTATTTGTATATTTGTTTCTTAAGACCCTAATGTTTGTTATCAATAAATATGAACACTATTTAGCAACAAGACCCAGTTTGATTGTCAGTTGAAAAACAAGAACAAATGATCCCTGGATTGAAAAGACTCAGAGCATATTCATTAAAAAAAGAAAAAAAAATAGAAGTGATTTACCTCAGAAGACTAAACATAGAACTTGTCTGCACTAATGTGAAGGGTGGCTGTGAGATCTGGACAACAGTCAGTAGACCAGGTCTGGCTCTAAAGCAGTGGTTCTGATGCGCAGATGTCACGCAGGTCAGAGTCTCTTAATCTCGTCCTCAGGCGGTTCTTGGATGTCCTCTCGCATGTATGTCGAGCTAAACCAGCTCAGCATTTTCTTAGCAAATGTTTGAATCTCTGGGAACCTGCCTTCATCCAGCTGGCGGTAAAAGTTGACAAAGGGAGCTGCTGGTGCCGACCGCGACTCTCCGCATCACACTGCAGCTCAACGAGGTCCAGCTGGAGGAGGTCTGGAGCGCCAACGGAGAAAGGAGAGTTAAAAAGCCTGATCTCCTTTTCAACAGCTGCAAAATCCCGAAAGCGGCGTTAAAACTCCTCAGCCAGAGATGAGGTGTCTGCTGCATACCTCCTCAACTGCGCACCGACATTGTGGGGCCGCATATTGTTGATTTTATGACAAAGGCTGTGGGCCGGTGGAAATTTGAACACGGGCCGCATTTGGCCCGCGCGCACATGCCTGCACGAGTTGGTTTGGTTGCTGATCCTGCTGATATAAATACATATATAAATAAATAAATAAATAAATAAATACGAAGAGAAAAGAAACAAAATTAAAAGAATTTTGCATAAATAGATGTAAGACATGAAAAAACAATCAAGACCTCTTAAGGAGAAATGAAATGCCATGATATAGGCTATAATTTGGACATTAATTAATTATGCAATCTTTTCATGATGTAGACGGAAACATGCATTGATTCACATTTATTATCACTATCATTTAATATTATTTTGTATCTAGATGGGTCAAGATGGTGTGAAGTGTGTACACAATAATTATTGATGGCAACACCTACTGTAACAGAATAAAGAGGCCAAATCATGAACATGATATCATCTGTTACTGTATGGGACTCGCTCACGCTCGTGCGTCGAAGTCATGGAAACGGATTGTTGACATGGTACCGAGGTTATATAAGGGCTGCGGACCTCTCTAGGAGCCCCTTTCACACTTGGACTCGGACACGAGCTGACCTCTTGTGAAAACTTGGTGACTGGTTATCTTTGATACCGGATCGCAGCTGAAATCTACCCCCCTCTAGGAGATGGTGTTTTTTGGACCCCGTGTGTACGGCCTGCCGGCCACCGCCTCTTTTGGAGGTAAGACATCTTTTAATATTTAAATTATGTTCAATTGTTGAATTTATAGTTAAGTGATTAGTAGACTGTTAGTCGGCCTGTTAGGGAAACACTGATTGTGATGAAACTTGATGTTTTCTGGGTGAAAAATAATAATTATCTGGTAACACGTGTAATGTGAAGTGTGGCGGGAGTATTGTACAGAATGTTAACAAGGATAGTGATTTGAAAACACTTATTTTTGTTTGAGGGCAACATATTTTCCAAATTTTCCGTTGAGTCATTTAGGAAACAAAATGGCGACTCAGCCATTTTTTGAATAATGCCCAAACAACAAGCTGATTTGTGCGTCATGGAAACGACGTAACGTCTAGGAGCAAAGGTGTTGAAGTCAGAGTTGTAAACACAGCACACCTTCCTCCGTGTGGACAGTTGAGATTACTTCTTAAAATGTATCTGGACATGTTGTCGGGTCCTTTTCAAGTCCACGTTTATCACATTTATGAAGTCATTTTTAGGTTTTCTCAAAGTGCACTAACAGATCGATATTGTTATGAGCCTGAATGAAGTGAACTAAAGTGTCTGACAGTTATTGGACCTAAAATCAAAGGTGCTCAGTCATCACTCAGAGCTTCTACTTGACATGATAGTACTGTCATCATATTATAATATGTTTTACTAGTTCATGTGGTGTTTTCTGATGAAGGGAAGAGATGAGAGCGGTTTCTCATGTAGTGACTGTGCGCGTCCTGCGTCCAAAGATGCCGCCGTCTCCTCCACGCAGCGTGATTTACAACTTAGGACAGTAACTAAATATAATCGATTATTTTGCACATATATTTTGGTGCGGTTATTTCTGGAGAAGCCCTGTCCTTAAGTGCGCGTGAATTAATGAAGGTCCCCATGTTTAAGCGTGCGTAATTACGCACGAGGGTCTGTGCGCATCATACTTTTTTCGCTGTCTCAGTGTTTTTCACAGCATATTGGGAACCTTGGAGGCAGCAGCATCCTCTTAAAAAGCTCAGTGCCGTGAACAACCATCTTTTCTCGCGACATCACTGAATAGAGTCAGAACCAGCTGTTTCCACCATTTTAACATGACTGAAATCTGATGCAACATGACAGAATTACAGCCTGTTGTTCTGAATAATGTTAAACTCGTTTGACCTTTGTTGAGATTATAAGAAACAAGATATGTATTCAGAGGCAAAAACAGGAATGTGAACAGGGTTGTTGTGTGAACTTGGGTTATATAAACGAGGATTAAATAGATAGATTCTTCTATGGAGTCAGATCAGTCTCAGTATTAATGAATGCACACAGAAATATCCACAAATGTGTTTTGTGATTTATATATGAATGACTCTGTCCACAAAAATATGTTTCTATTATATTAATATTTATAATATATTATACTATTATAACATTGTTAATTAGTATTATTGTTATTATTATTATTATTACTATATAACTATATATATACTGTATATGTGTGTGTGTTTGTGTGTAAATTTAAAACAAATACAAATTTAAGTAGTTATATAATATATATTATATACATATAATATAATATATATGAGCATATTTAATGTATTTTTTGTATATTTGTATTATTATTAAATCATTTTAATTATCATTTTTAAATTTATATTTTAACTCTTTCTGTGTATTGAAAACTATTTTTTGTAGAGTCATTTTTATATAAATAAGAAAACTCCATTTCTGAATCCTTCTGTGTGCATTCAGTAACACTGAGATTGATTTGACTCCATATTGTTTTCTCACTGAGTAGAGACAGAAGTACTGATTGTCACAGAACTAAATCTGACTGAATACAGATCAACCTATATCATGATTTGGATCAATTTATCACAATTGAACATGTGCTTCTGCAGCCCAGTCAACATGATCTTTAAATGTATATAACGATGTATGAGATCATGATGGGGTGTTTTTGTGTAATATTGTGCAGTGTGTACAGCACAGCAGTGGTTCCCATCAGGTGTGGACGATATTGTGTCAGCTTTTACCAACATATATCTAAAAGTAGTATAGTGTTAAAATAGAGGTTACATCTGACAGTATTTGTTTGGCCCCCAGCAACAATCTTGGTTTCTCATGGCCACCCCTGCTTTAGAGGGAGGCCTGAGGGGACAGACTGTCAGTGTTTGCAGACTTGGCAAATTTCTGGCTAGATTTAGACACTTTTGGAGCTAGTTCGTAGCTATTGCTGCTAGCTGCATTCATTGGAAAAGAGTTGGAGACACTTGGCTCATTTTTTTTTCTGCTGGATCATTTTTAAAAATCCAGTGTAGTCTTGCTAGTTTCTCAAGATCACCACCCTGCCTTTAAATATTACAGGAAATACAAAGTTATTCTTTGAACCAGACTAAAACAAGCAGTTTTCTCCTGAGCTCTGCACCAACAGTCCCTCATTACTGTTTCCACAAGTCAGAAAGGTGTAAACCTTTTGTCAGCATTTCAAATATGCCACAACAGCTTTAAAATCAAAACTTTAGACATCATCACAACATCCATGCATCATCAGATCACTCTCATCCTGTCATAATGTCTCAAATAACAGTACTGTACTATATTGCATATCACTTTTAGAGGTGACAGTAGCACTCTGTTTATTGGGGGCTTTTCTACAAAGTGTCTGTGATGTTTCTGGTCAAAATGATTTTCCTGTTTTTGTCTGTTTTATGAAGGTGGAGAGTGTGACTTTTTAATGCTTTTTTTCCTCCTCAGGTGGCTCCGTTTGGCTCGACTGGCTTCAGGAGGCTGAGCCTCAGGGAGGTAACGGTGAAGGTGACCCTTCTGGTCATCCTCCCGCTTTCACTCCTGCTGACCCTCCTGCTGACCTTCCTGCTGACTTCTTTGGTTTTCCTTCTGATCCTTTTGTTGACCTTACTGTCGACACTGATGGTCTTCCTCCCGCTTTCCCTTTTGTTGACCCTTACATTTTTCCTCGTCCTTCCTCCCGCTTTCCCTTATGGTCTTCTTCTCGCTTCCCTGCTCCTGACTCTTGTGGTCTTCTTCTCACTTTCCCTCCTGCTGATCCTTTAGGTCTTCCTCCTGCTTTCACTCCTTCTGACCCTCCTGCTGACCTTCCTTCTGACTTCTTTGGTTTTCCTTCTGATCCTTTTGTTGACCTTACTGTTGACACTGATGGTCTTCCTCCCGCTTTCCCTTTTGTTGATCCTTACATTTTTCCTCGTCCTTTCTCCTGCTTTCCCTTATGGTCTTCTTCCCGCTTCCCTGCTCCTGACCCTTATGGTCTTCCTCCTGCTTTCACCTGCTGCTGACCCTTATGGTCATCTTACTTCTTTTCCTCCTGCTGACCTTTATGCTGGTTTTCATGCTTTCCCTCCTGCTGACCCTTATGGTCTTCCTCCTGCTTTCATCTGCTGCTGACCCTTATGGTCATCTTACTTCTTTTCCTCCTGCTGACCTTTATGCTGGTTTTCGTGCTTTCCCTTCTGCTGATCCTCCTACTGACTCTTATAGTTTTCCTGCTGACCCTTGTGCTGACTCTCTTGGTGACCCTTATCGTGTTCCTCATGGTTTTCCACCTGCTGACCATCATGGTGGCCTTGAAGCCAACCCTGATAATGTATTCAATGCTGTTGAGTATTTTGTTGACAGGTCATCTGGACTCTGTATGTCCATCCTGGAAGAGGGAGCCCTCCTCTGATTTGACGTGGCTGATTGTGCTGAAGATCTCCCGTGGCTGATCCGACCCAACGACCTCTGCTTCTACATGGTCTGTGATGATGAGGATGAGGCGCCTAAGGTTGAGGAAGGTGAGTATATCCCTCCTCTTTCTTCTGATGATGAGGATGATGAGGATGTGAGAGGAGCAGCAGCAGGTCAGTGCTGAGAGGCCACTGAGGTTTTGAGAGTGGACCTCAGAGAGGCAGAAAGCTCTGGAGACCCTCTGGAGACCCAGTTCCATGGACTGGTTATAGTTATTAACATTAACAAGTGTTTTAATGAGTCTTGTACGTGTTAATGATCACTTATCGTACTCACTGTTGTTCTTTGAGTTGTTTTTTACATATGATAGAAAACTGAACCCCACAGAAGCAATAATTAATAACATTTTTTATCAGTTTAATATTTCTAATGATTACTGATATTGCTGACAATGTTGTACTTTTTCCTGCAGGATGTCCAGCAGTTTCCTTGATGACAGAGGAGAAGTTGGTCCTCCCGAACAGATGAGAAGGATGGCCGACCGCAAGACGAGCTGGAGAGCGATGGTCTCCTGTGATTTAGCCAACAAACTAAGTAAGTCCTCACTAAGACTACAAGACTAGCAAAGGTGACATTAAGTGGTTATAAGCTAAAGTTGAAATATGGCACAGATCAAAGTTGATTTATTTAGAGATTCATGAGTCTGCAGGAGAAATGTGGAAGAACATGGTGATGTCTGTCAACCCAAAGGAGGAAGTGTAGTGATAAAAGAAAAAATCCTGACTTGTTTTTGATATCATAGGGCAGGACTCTTCCTGTGTTTTTGGCATTCCTGGAGCATCTGAGAGTGGATGTGGACCAGCCGATCATCCCAGGACACCCGAGCACCGCAGCGGTCCACTGAACACACCGAACCACTGTCAGCAGCCTGCTAGCTTCAAGACCCCGAACATTATCTGAAGAGCCAGTGAGTCTGTCTGTCTGTCCTCTGCCCCGGCAATTCAGTTCAGTCCAAAGGGGCTTATTGACATGGGAAACATACATTTACATTACCAAAGCAACAGTGAACTAAAACCAACAATCTTGTCCTCTCCCTAGGTTACATGAAGGAGAGGAGGGTGTGTTGCTCAGGCTGCATCTGTTTAGTGACACCTGGAAGCTGCTTGACATCCTCCTGGATCCATCCCTCCATATGTGTTCACATTATACACATCCATTTAGTCATCTGGACTCTGTATGTCCATCCTGGAAGAGGGAGCCCTCCTCTGTTGCTCTTCGTGAGGTTTCTCCCAGTTTTTCCCTGTTAAAAGGGTTTTTGGGAGTTTTTACCTCACCACTATTTTTTACCACTTGACTCTTTTGGTGTTGAATTCAATAAAAGACAACATCAAACATCTAAAATGTGGTATGCGACTTCTTTTACTTTCATTGATGTTACCATAACGTGAAATAATCGATCATTTGCAGGTAGTGTGATACTTGTTTGATTGCATTTGATTTAACTTCCCTACACATTAATGACACCACAGTCCAAATGATGTTTATTGAGCCCTAAAACCTCACAGCTTTAGTTTGTTCTCCACTTTAATTTGGAAAAACAACAACCAGAGAAATCACCGATAATGTCTGATAATGTATTGAAATGGCCTTGAGATGATTAGTTATTAAAGGTATCATGTTTTGTTTTTAAACTCAGCTCTAGTAATAGTAATATTTCTAATACCATTTTTAAACAAAAGCGTGAAGCAGCTCCAAAATTGATCCAACAACTATGATGATGACAATGAGAAGGGTCCCCTTCCCATTTAATTTTGAATATTTCTCTGGGACTAGGATCAAGCCCTTTCACATTTAGCCTTCAAATAGATTATACAAAACAATCTGCATTGGGAAGATTTAAGGATCGCTGTTGCTGTGTACCATGATTATTCAACACTGGGCTGTAATTTTAAAAGGTCGTAGTGATTATGGATGTGCATTTCCCAACAGTGAGCAGGGTAACATAACATAATAACAGCAGGCAGGCATCGGTCAGGTCTTCTCAAATGAACCAGAGCATCGTGTGTCCACCTTGTCATTATCTGTATGGAAAACACGTTTCATAAAGAGCATAAAAACCAGTGACACTGTACATCTGCTCCAATCTTTGGTTTTATCAGCCAGGAACACAGTTTTCAATGTAGTAAGTAAACGCAATGTGAGAGCATTTCCTCACTGTCAGTCCTTACTGAGTGCAGCTCAGCTAACACTCCTCAAGGAGAGACCCTGAATCCAGCTGCTTTTCTGTGGACTCTGACATTTTTACATTTTTGTATGGATTATGAATTACTTTTTTGAACAGCCAGCAACATGAAGGACACCCGTCCATGTCTTTGGATGGTGGGAGGAGGCTGGAGAACGTGGAGAAAACCCACACTTACACAGGGAGAAGATGCAAACTCCACACACGAGGGCCCCGAGCCGGATCCGACCTCGCTGTGAGGCCACAGTGCTAACCGCGGCACCGTGCAGCCCATTTTAAGGACATATGGAACATATTTTATGGACACTAGGAAAGCTGTCTGAATACTATTATAAAATGTAACTGAGAATCAACATTTCCCTTATTGAACATGGAGATTTATATTCAACATTTAGATTTAACATTTAGATTTAAATGGCCTGAAAAAATAAATAAATAAACCCAAACTACAATTTTAATATTGCAGATTATACAGTAATACTGCTTTTCCACAAATAACTTCTCTAAGAGACAATAAGGTGCGACTGCGATATGATACGTTCAAACTCACCTCCAAAGTGTGGAAACGTATAAAGGTGCAAAAAAATCGTGAAAAAGTTCAATATTGTTTGTCAGTTATTTAAGAAAGTGAAAAGTGAATATTATCTAAAATGTAAACTAAAATGTTTCAAGCTTTTTTTCATTGTAATCTTAATAATTACAGCCTGCAGCTCAAAAATGAAAGAAAACGGCATCTCTGGAAAAAAGGTTTACAAAACAGAAATGTCCAGCTTCTGAAAAGTCTGTGGGTTTTTTCATGCAATGCTTGGTCAGGTTTCCTTCAGCATGAATTACTGCATCAGTGAGGTGAGACATGAAGGCCATCAGCCTGTGGCTCTGCTGAGGTCTTATTGAAGCTCAGCTTGCTCTGATAGCAGCCTTCAGCTCATCTGGATTGTGGGTTGGGTGTTTCTCATCTTCCTCTTGACAACACCCCATAGATCCTCTGTGGGGTTCAGGCCAGGCCAGTTGGCTGGCCAGTCCAGCACAGTAGTGTGATGGTCAGCAGAGCAGTTAGTAGTAGCGTTGGCACTGTGGGCAGATGCTAAGTCCTGCTGGAACAGGAAACCAGCATCTCCATAAAGCCTGTCAGCAGACGGAAGCACAAAGTGCTCTAAAGTTTCCTGGTAGACGGCTGCGTTGACTTGGGACCTGATGAAACACAGTAGACCCACATCAGCAGATGACATGGCGCCCCCCAAATCATCACCCACTGTGGAAACTTCACACTGGACTTCAACCAACTTGGATTCTGGGCCTCCCCACTCTCCCTCCAGACTCTGGGACCTGGATTTCCAAATGAAATGCAACATTTACTTTCACCTGAATAGAGGACTGACTGCAGTGGTCCAGTTCTTCTCCTCCTTAGTCCAGGTATGAGGCTTCTGACATGGGGTCTTGTTACCAACTGGCTCAAGGCTGGCAACAAGAAGGGAGGCCACACACAGATACCAAATTTATATTAATTTATTTAACTCAACTTAAGCAAACTAAACACAAATGATGGGATGTGTAAGTAAGTGATAAATCAGTCATGTTAGGGTGTGTATGTGTGAAAATATAGTGTAATGCATGTTGGATGGTGCATCAAACCAAAACCAAGGCAGGAGGATGAAGTGGCCGCAGCAGGCCCAGCTGAGAGAGAGAGAGAGAACTAACAGAAGGCAGGCCTTTTAAGCCTTCACTACAGCCCAGCCCAGATGGGCAGAACCAA
The DNA here is from genome assembly GCA_947000775.1 of Pterois miles. Lineage (NCBI taxonomy): Eukaryota > Metazoa > Chordata > Actinopteri > Perciformes > Scorpaenidae > Pterois > Pterois miles. The sequence goes on along the minus strand of CAMQGK010000631.1, from coordinate 99,448 downwards.
ACAGACGACCCGCCCAGCCACACCAGTCAGCCACGCCCTAGACCTGTAAAGGCAGCAGCACAGCAGTCAAACAGGAAGAGTGAGAGAGAGGGTCGTCACACCCCCTCCCTTAAAAATGGGGATCCTCACTAGGATTCACAAATCAACTACTGCTACAATTACTTCCAAATACTACCTACAATCAAAATAATTAAGGTTATAACATAATCCAAATACTCTGGCAAATAACTGATTTTAATGTGTCAATGTCCATCCAATCTGCAAGCTCCCATCTCCTAAGCATCCAGGTCATCCTCCCAGCAACCTTGGTACCTAGGAAGCAGTTTAAGAGAGGAGAAACCCGAATGGGCAGAGAGAGAAACTGCAGGGAGGAAAACACATTAATTTAAACAGCTATAGCTCTGGACATGGCATCAGCCACTGTATTTTCAGTTCCCTTTATGTGACGTATGTCTAAATGAAACGGCTGCAGGAAAAGACACCAACGCATAAGCCGCTGATTTGGGTTTTGGAGTGAGTGGAGAAAGGTTAGTGGATTATGGTCTGTGTATACCACTAAAGGTCTAACTCCACTCCCAATATAAACCTCAAAGTGTTGCAATGCCCAGATGAGTGCCAGTGCTTCTTTTTCAATGATAGAATAGTTCAATTGGTGTGAGTTGAACTTTTTAGAAAAGTAACTCACCGGGCAATCAACACCACTTTGGTTAGCCTGCATGAGCACAGCACCAGCTCCCACTTTGCTAGCATCCACATACAGGGAGAACGGTTTATCCATCTGTGGAGCTGCTAAAACAGGAGCCGAACACAATAAAGACTTCACAGATTCAAATGCTTCCTGACATGGAAGAGACCATTCAAACTTCACCTTTGGGCTAAGAAGAGAAGTAAGTGGAGCAACTACTGTGGAGAAATTTTTACAAAACCCACGGTAGTACCCGACCATCCCCAAGAACCGAGAAAGCTCTTTCTTGGTAGTTGGAACAGGAAATTTGTCCACTGCCAACACCTTTGCTCTCACTGGGCGCACCTGCCCATGGCCAACCACTTTACCCAAATAGGTGACAGTGGCCTTGGCAAACTCACATTTTGCCAAGTTAATGGTCAAAGATGCCCAGGCTAAACGGTCAAACAAACTCTGAACGCGTTTAAGATGTTCCTCCCAGGTGTCACTGTATATCACCACATCATCCAAAAAACAGCACATCCCTCCAGGCCTGACACCACCTTGTTCATTAGGCGCTGGAAAGTGGCTGGAGCATTACGTAACCCAAATGGCATAACAGTATATGAATACAAACCATTTGGCGTAATGAAAGCAGCAATCTCCCTAGCTCTAGGTGTTAAAGGAACCTGCCAGTAACCTTTAAGTAAATCAAATTTACTAACAAACTTGGCAGATCCAACCTGATCTACACAGTCTTCCAAACGTGGAAGTGGAAAGGAGTCAGGTTTTGTGAGTTGGTTCACTTTTCGGAGGTCTGTACATGGTCTGAACGTATCATCAGGCTTCTTTACAAGCAAGCATGGCGATGACCAGCTAGATGAACAAGGTTCAGCAATGTTATTTTCCAACATGTATCTGACCTCTGCTTCCAAATGTTCACGCTTGTCTGGAGACATACGATAATACCGTTGTCTGACTGGCTTGGCCTCACCCACATCAATGTCATGCTCAATAACATGAGTGCGAGATGGTGTATCTGCAAACAGACAGGGATAACTTTTAATTAGATTTACCAACTGTGATCTGTTTGGTTCAGGTAAATGTTTCAACATTTCTTCCAGGTTAGCCAATGACTCAGAGTTCTTTAGACACCCTCTCAAAATCCCATCATCTGGCGTATACACCTCTTCCTCCAATACTCCTGCCAGGTCAGGAGGTGGGGGTTGACCCACTGAAACTCCTGCAGCAGCAGAGGAAACTGGAGCAACAGGATCTGGTGCAGGACAACGAGCAAAATACGGTTTTAACAGATTAATGTGACACAACTGCACAGACTTCTTCCGGTCAGGAGTTGAGATTACATAGTTTACCTCTGACAATTTACGGACAACTGTATACGGACCTGAAAACTTAGCCTGAAAAGTAGAGCCAACTACAGGCAGAAGTGCAAGAACTTTATCTCCAGGACTAAATTCACGACGTTCACAACGCCGATCATAAAGACGTTTCATTTTTCTCTGAGCTGCTTGTAGATTTTCTTTTGCCAATTTATTTGCCCTGTACAGCCGATGTTTGAAACCATTTATGTAATCAATCAAGTTTCCTGGGGGCTCCTCAGCCTGCCAGTCTCTGTGTAAAGAGGCTAAAGGGCCTCTGACCTTGTGGCCAAAAACCAAGTCATTAGGACTGAACCCCAGACTCTCCTGGGACACCTCTCTGGCAGCTAGCAACAGCCATGGTAACCCCTCTTCCCAGTCACAGTCCAACTCAGTGCAATATGCACGGAGAAGAGATTTCAGTGTTTGGTGAAACCTTTCTAGCGCCCCCTGGCTCTGAGCGTGGTATGCGCTGGACTGAGAATGTTTGATGTTCAACTCCTGTAACACTTCTGCAAACAACTTTGAACAGAAGTTAGACCCCTGATCAGTCTGAATGACCTTTGGGATACCAAAGATGGACATGAACTGTGTCAGAGCTTTAACTACTGACTTTGTAGTGATGTTTCTGAGGGGATAGGCAGCAGGATAACGTGTGGCTTGGCACATCACGGTTAGCAAAAAATTGCTACCAGCCTTGGAGCGTGGCAAGGGACCTACACAATCAACAATCAGGTGTTCAAATGGATGCTCAGCAACTGGGATGGGATACAAAGGAGCAGGCTTAATCACCTGGTTTGGTTTACCAGTCAGCTGACAAGTGTGGCAGGTTTTAATAAATGCAGAAATGTCCCGCTTCAAACGAGGCCAGTAGAAATATTTTAGCACTCTGTCATAGGTTTTTCGTACCCCTAAATGACATGCAATGCCATCATGTGCAGTCTTAAGTACTGTGGGCCTTAATGTGGAAGGTAGAACAATCTGCACAACTTCATCCCCCACAAAACATTCCCCCTGAGGAACCCATTTTCTCACCAAAAGACCATCTTGAAGGAAATAACCACATGCTGTGCTCTCCACATCATCAGCTTGGATAACCTGACTGTACAAAGCCTGAAGTGTGGGGTCGTCTCTCTGCTCTTTCACGAGGTCACTGCGAGACACATGCAAGGGAAAAACAGGAACAGGAAATACAGACACACTTTTTTTAACTGGACTATCAAGACCAGAACGTGCACTAGCACGGTTCATAGCACGAGTCACTGCACAGGTGGAAAGTACCAACAAAAAAAACCAACAGAGTGTAAATTGAATTTCCCCACTGTGGGACTAATAAAGGTTGATCTTCTTCTTCTTCTTCTTCTACTCCAGCAGAGTCCTTAGGAGACTCCATACCTTCCACCAGTTTCTCTGTAGGGGCAAATGCTACAGGCCAGACACGATCACCGGCCAGGTCATTACCAACAACCTTCTTGTCTAACTGTTGGCTAGAAAATCAATATTCATATTTTCCAAAATGACAAAATGTTCCTTTAGAGTGCAGCTTACTTACGTCGTCCATAAAAACACAGGCGTTTCCGTCCATTCTGTCCGTCTTGTGGTCCGTCATCCATCTGACCTGGTCGGGAATCAGCATTTCTTCAATGTTGTAAAGGAGCCGCTGAACTACAGCAACACTCAGTCTGAGTCTCTGTAAAAATACAAAGAAATAATGGTGTTTTATATAACTTTCAACTGATTTACTACTGAAGAAGATTCATGTTAACCAACATCAGTATGAGACTGAACACAGGATCATGTTACATGGCTGAGTTTTTGTTTTGTTGACTGAACTGAACTTGAGATCAGTTCAGTGTGTAAAGCTGAAGAGCTGAAGGTGGTTCAGTGTGTTGAGTGGACTGCTGTGGTGCTGGAGCTTCCTCACATCAGACTGGTTGTGTGATGCTGCTGGCTTGGTGTGGTTCTGTTGTCGTCCACTCTCCGGGAAGAGTCCTGTCCTGTGACATCAGAAACAAGTCAGGAATCTGGATCCTTCTCTTAGTCTGCTGTCAGTGACTCCCAGACTTCAGCTATAATGATCAACTATGAAGACTAATTCATGTTGAAATAAATCTGCATTGATCAGTGGTGTCACAGATTACATGAGTCTGGAAAACATGTGTAGGCTTCATCTTGGACACTACTGAAGCTGGCTGCAGCTACATATTTACAGTGGTAACAACCTTCTTGTCTAACTGTTGACTAGAAAATCAATATTCATATTTTCCAAAATGTTCCTTTAGAGTGCAGCTTACTTACGTCGTCCATAAAAACACAGGCGTTTCCGTCCGTTCTGTCCGTCTTGTGGTCCGTCATCCTTCTGACCTGGTCGGGAATCAGCATTTCTTCATTGTTGTAAAGGAGCCGCTGAACTACAGCAACACTCAGTCTGAGTCTCTGTAAAAATACAAATAAATAATGGTGTTTTATATAACTTTCAACTGATTTACCAGTGGTGGGCCGTCAGGGCCTGCAAAGCCTTCTCTGCTGGCCTAAAAAATATCTGAATCACAGGCTGATGTTAATTATATTTTGTCCATGAATACTTATTAAATAAGTCTAAATAGTCTGTCTGCTTCCAGATGTGCATTTTCATAGTAAAGCATTTAACCAATCACATTTCAGCTATCATTTGTTGCCAGGCAGGGTCAAAGTCAAATAAATCCGCCTGGAGGCCCTCACAATCCGTTCTGCAGGCCATCTAACACAAAAATAAATGTCGATGACACTTTTGCTTTAACCAATCAGATTTTGAGTTGGTATTACCAGGGCCTTCCAGCTGGCGTACGGTAACGTCACCGTATTCAGAGCCGTTGATTGGATAGTCAGAGAGCGTACCAGCCAAAGCTAGCAAACTGCATCTGTAGCGAGCTGCGCGAATCGAAATATTGTTTTGTTGGCGTCATAGCTATTTTGTCAGCCCACAATGGCTGAAGGAGGAGAAGAAATAGATTTGGTGGCAGATTTACTGTCAAGGCCATTTCAAGACGCAGAAACTGGACATTGTTAGGAAAGGTCGGACAACTCCGGAGCTAGCTAGCCTGTCACAACCAGGAAAAGGATTTGTGCGCCACTTCAGGTTACCAACTACGAGCGGTACCCCTGGCTCACAGGGTCCGAGGAACACTGCAAATTATATTGTGGAGTGCTTGTTATTTGCCACTGATGACATGGTGTTTGGAGCCACAGTGGGTTTGGAAATTTGACTTGCCTAACCAAGGCAGCAACGAGACACCAAAGCACTGCCGGACACTTACAAGCAACGGTGCCTCCAAAACTTTTGGGGAAACCAGAGTGGATCTACAGCTGAACGAGCAAGTGCGCAGGGAAACGGAGCTCCACAACGAAAAGGTGAAGAAAAACAGGGAAATCTAAAAAGACTGATAGACTGTGTAATTTTTTTGGGAAAGCAGGAACTGTCATTTCGGGGACACGATGAAAGCGCTGGATCCAACAACAGAGGAAACTATGTGGAGCTTCTTTCTCTCATTGCTGAGCAACACGGATTTACATTACCACCTGTCCACTAATAAAGTGTTTAGTGGAACGTCGGGTAAAATACAAAACGACCTGATCACTGCTATTGCTGAAGTAATGGGAGAAGAGATAAAAAGTGAAGTTAAAAAAGCACAGTTTGTCTCTGTTACGGTGGATGAGACGACAGACGCGAGCAACGCAGCGCAGCTCGCACTGGTCCTGCTACGTAACGGGCACGGGTGTCAAGGAGCGATTTGTCAATTTGAAGATGTAACCATGGGAAGCGAGCCGATGACATAGCAGCTCTTATCATTGGATTTTTGTTGGAAAATGAATGTCTGGGTAAAGTTGTGGCCCAGTGTTTTGACGGCGCAGCGGTCATGTCTTCTGGATTAAATGGGGTGCAGGCTAAATTAAAGAGAGAGCACCTTTGGCTTTATTCATACACTGCTATCACATCGGCTCAATTTATACTGACTCAAGGGGCCTCAAAGCTTAAAGAATGCAAGATTTTTTTCGCCCACCTCAATGGCCTTGCTGCATTTTTTTCTAGATCGCCTCGGCGCACGCAACTACTGGACAAATCTGCCAGCGGCGTCTCCCTCGTGTGGCACCAACACGGGCAGTACACATCCAGAGTGGCAATACAGTTGTGAGAAGAGAGATGCAAAGGAACTTTTGATCACATTTGGAGCATCATAGAATATATGAGGACTCAGTGCGCTGCGCTATGGATTCAAAGCACGCGATGATTTATTTTTTTTTTGCTTGACACATTTAATGGTATTTTTAGTATTCAATGTGCCTTTCAATACTACAACAAAAAACGATGACAGTTTTGTCTGGCCAGGTGAAGGAGTTCTGACACTTGAGCGACAGAGAAGCCGATATGAGGAACTCTACGAGGATACTAACGCACCCAGGCGCCCGAGCGCACGGAGAGGTCAAGCGCAAGATCCTCGCGGTACTACCGCCAACTCCATGGCAGGATTCTGGACAATATTATTTGCCAGACACAGACCAGATTTCAAGACCACGAAAAACTGAAGTTTGTCACCCTCCTCGACCCCCAGAGTTTCAGGAATACAAGAAACATTTCCCGCATGCAGCCTTCTCCAGCTTAACGCAGAGCCACGGTGCACTTTTTGATCTGTCACGGCGAAAACAGAACTGACTGTAATGTATGCCATAATGATTTTCAGGAAAATCTCCCACTATCTCCTTGACTTCCTTCATCAGAAAAATCTGAGTGAGAGCATGGGCAGCTGTACACATTTGTATGTTTGGCGGTTACCATTCCCATGTCCACTGCTCTTCGAGCGAACATTTTCAGCCCTAAAGTATTAAAACTATGCCAGAAATACACAGGGCAGGCTCGACTTTCGGCATTAGCTTCATGGATAAAAAGGACCTCCTATGGAACTAAGCGCACGATAATTGCAAAGTAATTAGGTGTTTTTGAGGAAAGAGGGAGGATGGATTTTGTCTACAAATATCCGAATTTTTAGTAAATGTTGCCATTTCCTAAATAATATTGCATATTATTATTATGTTTTATGTGTGTCGCTGCTTAGCTGCAGTAGAAGGAAACTGTTCACCCCTGGTTTGCTTATTCAGTAAAGGCATATTGTGGAGTTATCTATATGCGAATCAAGGCTCTTTATACTTATCTCTGCGTATTTCTGCATTATAAATGGCTTATAAAATAAATAGTTATTAGGGATTGATTCAGACGGAGCATTACTGAAGGCCTAGTGTGAAACACGGTCCGCCACATTTACTACTAAGAAGATTCATGTTAACCAACATCAGTATGAAACTGAACACAGGATCATGTTACATGGCTGAATTTATGTTTTTTTGACTGATATAAAGATGTGAAAAGTGTGGAGCTGAAGGGGTCAGGGGGGCCGCCCCCCGCGGCGCCCCCCGGCCCCCCGCGAAGCCCCACCCGCCCCAACCCCACCCGCCGCCCACTACCACCGCCCACACGCCCACCCCCCCCACCCGCCCAAAACACAGCGTTCCTTCCGTTCTTCCTCTTTGGTCCGACATCCATCTACCTGGCGGGAACAGCATCTTCATTGTTGTAAAGGAGCCGCTAACTACAGCAACACTCATCTACTCTAAAAATACAAAAAAAATATAACCCAACACACAAGGACATAACCAACACATCACCACGCACATGCTATTTTTTTTTTGCAAAACTGCGCCGAGGACGGGGGCTGGGGCCGCGCCCCCCCCCCGCGCGCCCCCCGAGCCTGTCCGCCAGCCGCCTCCACCGCCCCCCCACCCCCCCCCCCCCCCTCCCCCCACCCCCCCTCCCCCTCCCACCCCCCCCCCCCCCCCCCCCCTGCCCCCTCCCCCCTTTCTCATTTGGGCCCCCCCCCCCTCTAAAACACCCTTCAGAGTCACACCGCCGCCCTTTTTGACAAAAGCACCACAACCGCGGCGGGACTGCGGCGCCCCCCACCCCCGCCCCCCCGCCCCCGCCCCTTCTCTAGCTCCGCCCCAACCCACCACCCCGCCCCGCGGCCCTCCACCCCCCTCCCCTTCCCTCCCACCCTACCCCGCCCCGCCCCCCCCTCCGCCCCCCCCCTTTCTCATTCCCCCCCCCACACCCAAACCACCCCCCCCCCCCATTCCCCCCACCAGCCCCCCCCCCCGGTCCCCACCCCGCCTCCTTCAAACATGCCGTCTCTTACTCTCCCCCCAAATAACTATAACACATCAAATTCACCAAATACTACATCTCATCTACACACTACTCCACCATATACTTCCTTCTTTTTCTAAATATCAATCCCAAAGAAATTTCCTTACACTCTTACTCCCAACACGCCCGCCCTCCTCTTGCCCCCCTCCTCCCCTTCATTTTTAAGGAGCCCTACTACACACACCCTACCTAAAACAAAAAATTTTATATAACTCCTAACTAACATTAACCAACAAAACACACACCACATTTTTTGCCCCGCGCCGCACCCCACCCACCCGCGGTTTCGTCCACTCTCCGAAGAGTCCTTCCTTGAGACAGAAACAAGCGAACTGGACCTTCTCTTATCTCTCATGCCAAGAGGCACTAAATGACAACAGAGCATCATTTGAAAATTCAATCACACACATCAAATTGGCTCATCTTGACACCAACTGCTCACACAATGAACTCTTCTTTCTCTTGCTAAAAATATTCATATTCCCAAAGAAAAATCCTTTAATGCACCACTCGTCCAAAAACACACTCCTTCCTTCTTCCTCTTTGGTCCGCCCATCTACCTCGGGACGCACTTCATTTTGTAAAGGAGCCGCTAACACACAACACCACGACTCTAAAAAAAAAGAATAACCCAACGAACACGAAGAAGACATTAACCAACACAACACAACACACTTTTTTATAAAAACAAACACGGCAGTGGACGCTGTGCTGCCCTCACTCACTTTGTGGTGCTGCTGCTTGTGGTCGGTTGTCGTCCACTCTCCGGGAAGAGTGCTTCCTTGATCAGAAACAACAGAACGGACCTTCTCTTACTCTCACCAACACAAAAAAAATAAAACCCAAACTGCCTTACACTACTGCTCTCAGCTAATGGCATTCTTTCTCTTCTAAAATCAATTCCCAAAGGAAAAAGTTCCTTAATTGCACTCACGTCCCAAAAACACAGCGCCCTTCCTCTTCCTCTTGTGGCCGCTCCATCTACCTTCGGGACAGCACTTCATTTTGTAAAGGAGCCGCTAACTACAGCAACACCATCTCTCTTAAAAAAAAAAATTGTATATAACCTACACTAGCACCGGCCTCCCGCCCTCCCCCCCTCTCTCTCCCCTTCCCCCCCTCCCCCCGCCCCTTACCCCGCCATCTCTCTATCCCCCCCCCGTCCCGCCTCCCACCCCGCCCCCCCCCCACCCCCCCGAATAAAACAAACTTCAGCTTTTTTTTTTTTGACTATATAAACATGAGACAGTCCAGCGTGTAAAGCTAAGAGCAAGCGGTCAGTGTGTGGGCTGCTTGGTGCCCCCTCGCCCGCTGGGGCGGGTCCCCTCTCCGCCTCCTCAGAAGCGGCTGACCTTCTCTTAGTCCTCATCCCCACAGCAAAAACAACATGAAGCATTCATTTAAAACCCACAAAGTCACATTTCTCATGACACACTACCCACACAATTACAGCAACCTTTTTCTCTTGCAGAACAAATTCATATTTCCCAAAATGACAAATCCTTAAACACACTACTAGTCCATCCCTTCCTCCGTTCTTCCTCTTGGTCCGTCCCATCTACCTTCCGCTTTCTTCATTTTAAAACCGCTACACAGCAACCCATCTACTCTAAAAAAAAATAAACCCAACGCCATCAAACTAACAATGGCCATTGTTGAGTGGACTGCTGTGGTGCTGGAGCTTCCTCACATCAGACTGGTTGTGTGATGCTGCTGGCTTGGTGTGGTTCGGTTGTCGTCCACTCTCCGGGAAGAGTCCTGTCCTGTGAGATCAGAAACAAGTCAGGAATCTGGATCCTTCTCTTAGTCTGCTGTCAGTGTCTCCCAGACTTCAGCTATAATAATCAACTATGAAGACCAATTCATGTTGAAATAAATCTGCATTGATCAGTGGTGCACAGTTACATGAGTCTGGAAAACATGTGTAGGCTTCATCTTGGACACTACTGAAGCTGGCTGCAGCTACATATTTACTGTGGGAACAATCTTCTTGTCAAGTGTTGGCTAGAAAACAATAGCATATTCCCAAAAAAAATTTCCTTTAGAGGCAGCTTACTTACGTCGTCCACAAAACACAGCGTTTCCTTCCGTTCTGTCCGTCTTGTGGTCCGTCATCCATCTGACCTGGTCGGGAATCAGCATTTCTTCACTGTTGTAAAGGAGCCGCTGAACTACAGCAACACTCAGTCTGAGTCTCTGTAAAAATACAAATAAATAATGGTGTTTTATATAACCTTCAACTGATTTACTACTGAAGAAGATTCATGTTAACCAACATCAGTCTGAGACTGAACACAGGATCATGTTACATGGCTGATTTATGTTTTTTTGACTGATATAAACATGAGATCAGTCCAGGGAAAGTGTGGAGCTGAAGGCGGTTCAGTGTGTTGAGTGGACTGCTGTGGTGCTGGAGCTTCCTCACATCAGACTGGTTGTGTGATGCTGCTGGCTTGGTGTGGGTCGGTTGTCGTCCACTCTCCGGGAAGAGTCCTGTCCTGTGAGATCAGAAACAAGTCAGGAATCTGGATCCTTCTCTTAGTCTGCTGTCAGTGTCTCAAAGAGAGTCAGCTATAATAATCAACTACGAAGACTAATTCATGTCGAAATATATCTGCATTATCAGCGGTGTCACAGGTTACATGAGTCTGGAAAACATGTGTAGGCTTCATCTTGGACACTACTGAAGCTGGCTGCAGCTACATATTTACAGTGGTAACAATCTTCTTGTCTAACTGTTGGCTAGAAAATCAATATTCATATTTCCCAAAATGACAAAACGTTCCTTTAATGTGCAGCTTACTTACGTCGTCCACAAAACACAGGCGTTTCCTTCCGTTCTGTCCGTCTTGTGGTCCGTCATCCATCTGACCTGGTCGGGAATCAGCATTTCTTCATTGTTGTAAAGGTGAAAGAGCCCCTAACTACAGCAACACTCAGTCTGAGTCTCTAAAAATACAAATAAAAATGGTGTTTTATATAACCTTCAACTGATTTACTACTGAAGAAGATTCATGTTAACCAACATCAGTATGAGACTGAACACAGGATCATGTTACATGGCTAATTTATGTTTTTTTGACTGATATAAACATGACATCAGTCCAGTGTGAAAGTGTGGAGCTGAAGGCGGTTCAGTGTGTTGAGTGGACTGCTGTGGTGCTGGAGCTTCCTCACATCAGACTGGTTGTGTGATGCTGCTGGCTTGGTGTGGGTCGGTTGTCGTCCACTCTCCGGGAAGAGTCCTGTCCTGTGAGATCAGAAACAAGTCAGGAATCTGGAGCCTTCTCTTAGTCTGCTGTCAGTGTCTCAAAGAGAGTCAGCTATAATAATCAACTACGAAGACTAATTCATGTTGAAATAAATCTGCATTGATCAGCGGTGTCACAGATTACATGAGTCTGGAAAACATGTGTAGGCTTCATCTTGGACACTACTGAAGCTGGCTGCAGCTACTATTTACAGTGGTAACAACTTCTTGTCTAACTGTTGGCTAGAAAATCAATATACATATTTCCCAAAATGACAAAATGTTCCTTTAGAGTGCAGCTTACTTACATCGTCCATAAAAACACAGCGTTTCCGTCCGTTCTGTCCGTCTTGTGGTCCGTCATCCATCTGACCTGGTCGGGAATCAGCATTTCTTCATTGTTGTAAAGGTGAAAGGAGCCCTGAACTACAGCAACACTCAGTCTGAGTCTCTGTAAAAATACAAATAAAAATGGTGTTTTATATAACCTTCAACTGATTTACTACTGAAGAAGATTCATGTTAACCAACATCAGTCTGAGACTGAACACAGGACATGTTACATGGCTGAATTTATGTTTTTTTTTACTGACATAAACATGACATCAGTCCAGTGTGTAAAGTGTGGAGCTGAAGGCGGTTCAGTGTGTTGAGTTGACTGCTGTGGTGCTGGAGCTTCCTCACATCAGACTGGTTGTGTGATGCTGCTGGCTTGGTGTGGGTCGGTTGTCGTCCACTCTCCGGGAAGAGTCCTGTCCTGTGAGATCAGAAACAAGTCAGGAATCTGGATCCTTCTCTTAGTCTGCTGTCAGTGACTCCCAGAGTTCAGCTATAATAATCAACTATGAAGACTAATTCATGTATAAATAAATCTGCATTGATCAGTGGTGTCACAGATTACATGAGTCTGGAAAACATGTGTAGGCTTCATCTTGGACACTACTGAAGCTGGCTGCAGCTACATATTTACTGTGGGAACAATCTTCTTGTCTAAGTGTTGGCTAGAAAATCAATATGCATTTTCCCAAAATGACAAAATTTTCCTTTAGAGTGCAGCTTACTTACGTCGTCCACGAAAACACAGGCGTTTCCTTCCGTTCTGTCCGTCTTGTGGTCCGTCATCCATCTGACCTGGTCGGGAATCAGCATTTCTTCATTGTTGTAAAGGAGCCGCTGAACTACAGCAACACTCAGTCTGAGTCTCTGCAAAAATACAAATAAATAATGGTGTTTTATATAACCTTCAACTGATTTACTACTGAAGAAGATTCATGTTAACCAACATCAGTATGAGACTGAACACAGGATCATGTTACATGGCTGAGTTTTTGTTTTTTTGACTGAACTGAACTTGAGATCAGTCCAGTGTGTAAAGTGTGGAGCTGAAGGTGGTTCAGTGTGTTGAGTGGACTGCTGTGGTGCTGGAGCTTCCTCACATCAGACTGGTTGTGTGATGCTGCTGGCTTGGTGTGGTTCTGTTGTCGTCCACTCTCTGGGAAGAGTCCTGTCCTGTGAGATCAGAAACAAGTCAGGAATGGGGATCCTTCTCTTAGTCTGCTGTCAGTGTCCCCCAGACTTCAGCTATAATAATCAACTACGAAGACTAATTCATGTCGAAATAAATCTGCATTGATCAGTGGTGTCACAGGTTATATGAGTCTGGAAAACATGTGTAGGCTTCATCTTGGACACAACTGAAGCTGGCTGCAGCTACATATTTACAGTGGTGACAATCTTCTGGTCTAACTGTTGGCTAGAAAATCAATATGCATATTTCCCAAAATGACAAAATGTTCCTTTAATGTGCAGCTTACTGACGTCGTCCACGAAAATACAGGCGTTTCCGTCCGTTCTGTCCGTCTTGTGGTCCGTCATCCATCTGACCTGGTCGGGAATCAGCATTTCTTCATTGTTGTAAAGGTGTAAAGGAGCCACTGAACTACAGCAACACTCAGTCTGAGTCTCTGTACAAACACTAATAAATAATGGTGTTTTATATAACCTTCAACTGATTTACTACTGAAGAAGATTCATGTTAACCAACATCAGTCTGAGACTGAACACAGGATCATGTTACATGGCTGAATTTATGTTTTTTTGACTGATATAAACATGACATCAGTCCAGTGTGTAAAGTGTGGAGCTGAAGGCGGTTCAGTGTGTTGAGTGGACTGCTGTGGTGCTGGAGCTTCCTCACATCAGACTGGTTGTGTGATGCTGCTGGCTTGGTGTGGTTTGGTTCATGTCCACTCTCCAGGAAGAGTCCTGTCCTGTGAGATCAGAAACAAGTCAGGAATCTGGATCCTTCTCTTAGTCTGTGCCTGACTTTTTCTTTACTTCTTCACACTTTTTGCTCTCCTCCCATATGAGTTGTGTGAAACCAAACCCACACAATCTAATAAGATAAGATAAGATAAGATAAGATAAGATAAGATTGAACTTTATTCATCCCGAAGGAAATTGTTGTGCCATAGATGCTCAGTATTTACAAAAAGTACAAAACGCAACACAATTAACATCACACAGTGTATAGAGAAACAAGTTTAAAAAAAGAGATAAGAACTGAGAACTAATAAGAACTAATATGTGATACAGGAGATATGAGTGGGTTGTGGGGATAATTAATCACATGCATTTCCATTTCATCTGCGTCGACCACTGCACGGTCTCTCTTCTGCACCTTATCATAGTGGCAACGGTCACTAAATAAAGAGACCCCCCCCCTCCCCCCTAAACTAACCGACCCCCCCCCCCTCAATTTTTTTCTTTCCCCCCCCCCCCACCCAAAAAAAAACCAGCCCACGGGGGGAACAACCCCCCCCCCCCTCCATAAACCCGAGGCCCCTTTCCCCCCAACCCCCCCCCTAACCCCCCCCCGACACCACCTAAGGGCACCACCTGGGCCCCAGAGGGGAAAACATTTCATTTAATTTGGAAATAGGAAGTAGTGGCTGTAGTGGTCATGTTATCTGTGTGTTTATCCTCTTATTGTGTGTGAAATCAAAATGTCAAACTAGTAATGTAACTTCAGTCTGATTGGGAGTGCACACATTTAGAGCTGGCAGCACTCCTCCTTTTTTACTTTAATATTATTCTGCTTCACATTTACATTCATAATAAAGGGCTGTAGGGCTGCACGGTGGTGTAGTGGTTAGCGCTGTCTGCCTCACAGCAAGAGGGTCGCAGTATCGATTCCAGCTTGGTGCTCTTCTGTGTGGAGTTTGCATGTTCTCCCCGTGTAAGAGTGGATTTTCTCCGGGTACTCCGTTTCCTCCCACCATCCAATGACATGCTGTTTAGGTTAATTGATTACTCTAAATTGCCCGTAGGTGTGGATGTGAGTATGAATGGTTGTCTGTCTATATGTTGTCTGTCTCTATGTGCCCTGCGATGGACTGGCGACCTGTCCAGGGTGTCCTCCGCCTTAGTCCAATGCCAGCTGGGATCTGCTCCAGCCCCCCCGCGACCCCTAACGGGATAAGCGGTTGACGACGGATGGATGGATAGTTTTCTGTACTTTATCGCCATTCTATTTATTTGAGTAGTTACTTGTTGTGTTGCCAAAAATATCAAAGTACCGAGACATATCAATACTGAGCGGTTTCAATTCTCATTTTCCCCAGTATCAATACTCAGGTACCCTTTCTACTCTCTCTTCTCTCCGACAACGCGTTGACACACATTCTGCTATTTATCCTTTAATAAAAGTCACAACTTTTATGCTGTCATTTTTTTCAAGGTCTTGTATTGAGGTTAGACATTCCAGTATCATGACGAAATTATTACAAAAGTCAGGCTGCCTTGGCCTCGGCAGCTTCAGTTTGAAGCTGTCTTACCGTATAGAAATGCAATACTAAATCACACAAAATAGCCCTTTAGAGAAGACTATCCCTCATCAGAGTATTTCCACCACAGACCTCCTCCCACCACTACAACCATCAACAAGAGTCAATTGAAAAGATCTCCTCTCCAGATGTTTCACCACATTTAGATCTTGTATACACATTAACACAGCAGCATTAACGCAGTAAGTAATGACAAATGTAAAAGTTGAGAAACTCACTTGTAGCTCGTTGTTATTGGCCATCATGAGCAGCGCAGACAGCCAATTAGATGGCGACGCCAGCTGACTTCTACTAATGTTTGTCTCACTTTACAGCCGTCAGATCATTGTTGCGTTGTTACAGCTGAACTGCTCTGGGGATTAAATACAAACAGTCCCAGCGTTAGATGTCCTGTAAGATAAAAACAAACACGCAACAGCCCCGGTGAATGCGCAGTTTGACGCACAGAGTTGCACGAAAAGCAAATGAATCAACTGTGAACATGGTGACATTTGGAGAGGCACGACAGAGCAACAGGTGAGCAGGGGAGCGAGGAGGAGACCATCACCTCCTGGCAGCAGGATGTCAACTCTTGGACTCTGGTCTGCATCACGCAGTGCAGTCTGTCCTGTAGTAGTCTGAGAGCGACCGCTGCTGCGGGCTGTCTTCTCATGCTCAGGGAGGAAAACACTGGGAGGAAACCCGAAACCCGCCAGGATTCACCACCGCACTCTGCTCGGACTATTACTAGAAACTGAGGCCATCTTCACCGCGGCGGTGCACTCCTGCTCGGCTCTGCGGAAAGCTGGGAGGCGGTGTGTGATGCTGGAGAGGAGGGGGACAGCTGTTAAGTCAGTTTAGAAAGAAAGAAAGCCACTTCCGGTTACTGACTTCAAAATAAAGGTTGCATTATTTGTCGATGTATTGCGCTAATTCGTGTTTTGCCACTGAAATTGGACAGAAAATAATTTTAAAATGCGTTTTTATAATTACTGTGGTGTAAAAGTACAAACTAACAATTGGTTAGCGAGCAGGCTAACGTTACACCACGGAGAATCCTCATGAAAAGGAAGCAGAAACAAGCTAAAACATTAGCTAGCTAACATTAGCTATCGTGTGCTAAACAAGTTAACACATTACTCGCGGTCAGTATTGTCACAGAAGCATTTGCTGTGGTAACGTTACCCTTTAACGTACAACATACACAGTTTTTACCGGCAAAAAAAACTAATTATTGCACTATTTTAACAGAGCTAAGCACAGACTGTCAGACTTACCTAACTGTACAGGACCACGTTAGCTAACGAGTTTAGTTTGGAGCGAACCCCTCAATTTTACAGGGAGATGGAGCTCCTTCTGATATATATATATATATATATATATATATATATATATATATATATATATATATATATATATATATATATATATATATATATATATATATATATATATATATATAATATACTGGAGAGCAACAGGAAATGAGTTGGCATTTAGCACTTCCGTTTCCGGTTTTTGAATGGGGGGGGGGTTTAGAGATTTCTTAGAAATTTAAGAGATTTATTTTTTTACGATATAAAATACATCGGTAGTGGCTAAAAGAGACTACAAAACGTTATCACACCGACTTGTAGTTCGTTTATAGCGTAACATTAGCTTTTTCAAACTTCAAAAATCATAAAAGCGGTGTTCATTTGGGAAGATTATCTTTGCTGAATGAAATGTACAAGTTTCATAAACATTTGTTTGCCGCAGAGATTGTTTGTTGAGGGAATCAGGGCGATGCTAACCTCCTGGTTGGCCTACAAAAATCGGTCGTCCTTGCAGCATCTGTCAGGGTTAAAGGGTTGCACTGACATAAAACAGGGTAGGTTCAGGTTGAGGTAGGGTGAAACACATCGAAGGGAAACAGTACTCAACACAACACCTGTTACACTGTTAAACAAGTAGTTATTTACAATAACCAGTGTGTGAATAGGAAAATGGGAGTAAGATTGTAAATCCTTTTGCATAAACACTGTAGGCTGTAGATGTACTCTCAATATCTTTATTGTATCTGTATTTGTACTTTCTTGTTTAAAACCACCCAACCAAGTCAAAATTTAAGTCTTTTTTCCTCTCCTTCTCTTCTGATAATTTTTTTACACTTATCTGTCATTTATTCTTAATCAACTGATAATTATAATTAAAAAAAAAATCTTTATTTTAATATCACCTTATTTTCTTCTTTCCTTTTTTTTTTTTTTTCTTTTCCCGTCGGGGGGGGGGGGTCATGTGGTAAAATCAGCTGTGAGCCCTTCTTTCATGTGTAAAATTGAAGGAGTAAGACAAGATAAATTAAGATAAGATGAACCTTTATTAATCCCCGGAGGGAAATGCGGGTGTCACCGCAGCAGCAACAACAGTACAGATGAATACAATAAGTAAAAAGTAAAAGAGAAGGTGCAATGAAGGAAAAGAAGGTGCAATGAACGAAATTGCCAATAAAATAAATAAGATAAGTAAAACAGTAATAAGTAAAGTGCAGCAGATGGGTGGGTATTGCATATGCATAGCATAGCATCGTGGTTAACAGGAACGGTGACAGCACAGTTCCCTGGGGAGCACCGGTGTTGCTCACCAGCACGTCAGACAGGCTGCCCTGCAGTCTGACATACTGGGGGTCTGCTGGTGAGGTAGTCCGTAATCCAGTCCACCAGGTCGTGGTCTACCTGCATAGCTGAGAGCTTCTCAGCTAGCCGGTGTGGTTGGACTGTGTTGAATGCACTGGAGAAGTCGAAGAACATGATTCTCACTGTGCTCTGCGGCTTCTCCGGGTGCGTGTAGGCTCTGTGGAGCATGAAGATGATGGCGTCGACTGCAGGACCAGTCTCTCCAGGATCTTCATGACGTGTGACGTCAGAGCGACTGGCCTGTAGTCATTGGGGGTGCTAGGGAGTCCTTTCTTGGGCACTGGGACGATGCAGGAGGTCTTCCAGAGTTGTGGTACCTTCTTCAGCCTGAGAGATGGATGAATGAAGGCCTTATGGCCACTAGAAGAATTTGCCATGTATAAGACGGCTGCAGCAACAATATGACCTCTGTATCACTGGATTCTCTCAGAGACGAACGCCCTGAACCATACGCAGGGAGAACAAATTTACTAACTCCCTCACTCATGTATTCATTACACTGTCAACAGTGCTTGAAGTGGAAAAAAATAAATGCCAGTACTTTTTTTTTCACATGTTGGCACGTGTGCCGGCCGGTATCAGTAATCTCTGGCAACGCCTTCCTATTTATTCATGAAGCCTGTTACAGTGTCGGACATAATCAGCTGTGGTTTTATTGCTATATTATTATTAAGAATGTCGATCGATAAAAAGATTCAATCGCAATCAGTCACGATTGCCCATTTAAAACTCTTTTCAAAATGGGAGTGGACAAATATGCCGTTTTAAGTACTGCATTTAGCATAAAAAAATATGCTCAAATCATAACATGGCAAACTCAAGCTCAACAGTCTCGTGGGTACCCATAGAACCCATTTTCATTTACATATCTTGAGGTCAGAGGTCACGGGACACGTCTGAAAATGGCCATGACAGCTTTTCCTTGCCAACATTTAGTGCAAGTTTGGAGCGCTCTTTAACCTCATTTGCGACACGTAGGTGTGACATGGTTGGTAGGAATCCTTAGGTTTTTGTAGTTTCATATGATGCATGTAGCTTCGCCTGAAACTCACAAGTTATATAAAATAACACTTGTTCATGTTTTTTGTAACCTGACCAAGAAAATATGAGATGGTAATGATAGGTCTAAGCCATATATATAAATATAGATGTATACATACTTCTATTTACTACATCTCAGAGGTAAATACTGTACTTTTTACTCCACTACATTTATCTGACAGCTTTAGTTACTTTACAGCTTAGGTTTCCTTCCTGTCCAGTGAAAACCACATAACTCCAGATGTGCTGATTTTTTAATGTTTGAGATAAACTGAAGGATGACGTGTCCCTTTATGTGTTGAATAAATTTTCCTCCTTCTTGAGCTAAATAAACTCTTTAAAAACCCTCTTGGATCAGCTGGAACGATACTACCAACACATGATCTTATAGCCCATGATGCATTGCTGTAAATTAAACTGCCCAACAAGATATGAAGGAGTTAAAATTAGCACAAAGTTAAACATCTACAGCAGTAAAATGCAACATACGTGTTAATGCAGCAGTAATATTAATCCAGAAACATCAGATGTAACAGTAAAACACTGACAGGGAACATTTTACTGCTGAATGAGTACTTTTACTTTAAATACTTTAAGTATATTTTGCTGAAATACTTACATTAGATACTTTTGCTTGATTTGACTGTCAGACATTTAGTTGTAGTGGAGTATTTTCAGAGTCAGCCCTCTTACTTAAGTAAAGGATCTAAATATTTATTCCACCATTGTGTGTGATGGAGGAGGAATTACATGTGTTGTTGTTGTTGTTGTTATAAATACATATATACTTGTATATAGCAGCTTCTTGAAACAGGCTCTTGGTGACAAAGTTGTTTGAGCGTCTACACCTTGAATGTAACCTTCAACTGATTTACTACTGAAGAAGATTCATGTTAACCAACATCAGTATGAGAATTAACACAGGATCATGTTACATGGCTGAGTTTTTGTTTTATTTGATTGAATTCAACATTAAATCAGTGCAGCGTGTAAAGTGTGGAGCTGATGGCGGTTCAGTGTGTAGAGACTGGTTGTGTGATGCTGCTGGCTTGGTGTGGTTCGGTTGTCGTCCACTCTCCGGGAAGAGTCCTGTCCTGTGAGATCAGAAACAAGTCAGGAATCTGGATCCTTCTCTTAGTCTGCTGTCAGTGTCTCCCAGACTTCAGCTATAATAATCAACTATGAAGACTAATTCATGTATAAATAAATCTGCATTGATCAGTGGTGTCACAGGTTACATGAGTCTGGAAAACATGTGTAGGCTTCATCTTTGACACTACTGAAGCTGGCTGCAGCTACATATTTACAGTGGTGACAATCTTCTTGTCTAACTGTTGGCTAGAAAATCAATATGCATATTTCCCAAAATGACAAAATGTTCCTTTAATGTGCAGCTTACTTACGTCGTCCACGAAAACACAGGCGTGTCCTTCCGTTCTGTCCGTCTTGTGGTCCGTCATCCATCTGACCTGGTCGGGAATCAGCATTTCTTCATTGTTGTAAAGGAGCCGCTGAACTACAGCAACACTCAGTCTGAGTCTCTGGCTGTGGCGTCGACCCAGCCAGAACTGGAGGCATCGGAACAGGTGTTATATACTGTAAATAAATAAAACATATTACTTGTGGAGGCCAAGTGGCGCTTAAAAAAAAATATGTGACAATCTCAACTAGCCTGTCTCCTGATAAACATAATGAGAATTATATAACTTAAAGCAACAGATTTTAAATCAGGCTCCGTTCCTGTTCCCCCAATGTTGATTTACTTATCTTTACCTCTAACCTCACATCCTGATGGAAGGAGTGTTTCTCAAGGACAAGCCTCATTGTGAAATCTGACGAGGTGACGTGTTGTCAGAGGACGATGGTGGAATAGAGGAATACATCCAGTGCTGGCCGGACAGAGCTGATGTTGGTTTGACAGAGGCAGTGACGGTGGTGGGAGAGAGAGAGTCCTGTTTGTTGGTGTTGTGGCTGATGATGATGCTGCTGAAATCACTAAATAAATAAATAGATAAAGAAAAAATAAAAGAAAATTGCACGATTAAACATATAAATAAATAAATGACTAAATTAATAAATATACATATACAATTGAGCGTCCTCGCGTCATGCTGGTTTTGTTGCTGATATTGATGCTGCATAGATAAGTAAATAAATGAATAAATAAATAAAAAAGAAAATTATATAAATAAATGTATAATAAAATACAAGGATAAATGAAAAAGTACAGACATAAATACATGGAAAAATAAATAAAAGAATAAATAAATGCTTAAATGTAAATGTAAATAATTGAATAAATATTGAAATAAATAAATAAAAGTTGAAAATTAAATTGAAAATTGAAATAAAAAAAAATCAATTTGTCTATATTTATTATTGTTCACCTACATTTTCTGCTGATAAAAAAGGTCCAC
This sequence comes from Pterois miles, assembly GCA_947000775.1. Taxonomy (NCBI): domain Eukaryota; kingdom Metazoa; phylum Chordata; class Actinopteri; order Perciformes; family Scorpaenidae; genus Pterois; species Pterois miles. Next base: position 77,964 of record CAMQGK010000631.1, on the reverse strand, counting down.
AGGTTGGATTTGAACCTCCAGCTGCTGAGCTAATCCTCGATGCATGGGGCACCTGTTCTACCAGGTGAGGTGACTCAGCACATTTTCCTTTTTTTTCTTTTCTTATGTTGATGATACATAAATAAATCCATCCATCAATCCATCTTCAACCGCTTATCCCATTAGGAGCTGTGGGGGGCTTGATCTGATAAATAAGTAAATAAATAAATAAATAAATAAATGAATAAATAAATAAATAAATAAAAGAAAATTGCATAAATAATTGTATAAATAGAAGAATAGATAAATAGAAGAATAAATAATAGAAGAATAAATTAATAAATACAGAAATGCATACATGTAAAGAAATTAATAAATATTGAAATAATTTAATAAAAATTGATAGACAGGACATTTGCTTTTAGTTGTTCCCTACATTTTCTGCAGAAAAAAATTGCATAAATAAATGTATAAGTACAAGAATAAGTGAATGAATACAGAATAAATTCATGGAAAAAATAACAAAATAAAAATAAATAAATGTTGAAATATATATGGAAGTAAATGAATAAATATTGAAATAAATAAATTAAAGCTGATAATTAAACAGGACATATGAATTTAAATGCTATTCAGTTTCTACATTTTTGTTCATCTATGTTTTCTTTACTTTTTGGCTGTTTTGACTTTGATTTGACAGAAACTGTGACAGTTATGGGAGAGAGAGGATGACGAGGAGAAAAGGTCCAGGAGTCAGACCTGAACCCCCGGCCCCCTGCTCTACCAGAGGAGCTCACTGAGCCTCCTGTCCTCTGGTTCAGGGCTGTCCAACCTTTGTGCAAAGAGGGCCAGATTTGGTGAGGTTAAATGTGTGGGGGGCCGACCATTCAGCCTGACACTCTTTGAACCATTAACATGATAACAGAATAACAGTTATCTTATTCCAGGGCCATATCAATCTGTGAATCACCCCTTCTTTCATTTTTCAACTGAACATCAAAAATGAAAAAAACAAAATATGTTATTTGATTTAGAATCAGATATCAAACACGAAATTTATGTCACTTTTAGACTTGAAATGGAAAAATGAGTGCTGGACCAAATTTGATCTTAATATTTAATGTTGAGTATTTGTATATTTGTTTCTTAAGACCCTAATGTTTGTTATCAATAAATATGAACACTATTTAGCAACAAGACCCAGTTTGATTGTCAGTTGAAAAACAAGAACAAATGATCCCTGGATTGAAAAGACTCAGAGCATATTCATTAAAAAAGAAAAAAAAATAGAAGTGATTTACCTCAGAAGACTAAACATAGAACTTGTCTGCACTAATGTGAAGGGTGGCTGTGAGATCTGGACTACAGTCAGTAGACCAGGTCTGGCTCTAAAGCAGTGGTTCTGATGCGCAGATGTCACGCAGGTCAGAGTCTCTTAATCTCGTCCTCAGGCGGTTCTTGGATGTCCTCTCGCATGTATGTCGAGCTAAACCAGCTCAGCATTTTCTTAGCAAATGTTTGAATCTCTGGGAACCTGCCTTCATCCAGCTGGCGGTAAAAGTTGACAAAGGGAGCTGCTGGTGCCGACCGCGACTCTCCGCATCACACTGCAGCTCAACGAGGTCCAGCTGGAGGAGGTCTGGAGCGCCAACGGAGAAAGGAGAGTTAAAAAGCCTGATCTCCTTTTCAACAGCTGCAAAATCCCGAAAGCGGCGTTAAAACTCCTCAGCCAGAGATGAGGTGTCTGCTGCATACCTCCTCAACTGCGCACCGACATTGTGGGGCCGCATATTGTTGATTTTATGACAAAGGCTGTGGGCCGGTGGAAATTTGAACACGGGCCGCATTTGGCCCGCGCGCACATGCCTGCACGAGTTGGTTTGGTTGCTGATCCTGCTGATATAAATACATATATAAATAAATAAATAAATAAATAAATACGAAGAGAAAAGAAACAAAATTAAAAGAATTTTGCATAAATAGATGTAAGACATGAAAAAACAATCAAGACCTCTTAAGGAGAAATGAAATGCCATGATATAGGCTATAATTTGGACATTAATTAATTATGCAATCTTTTCATGATGTAGACGGAAACATGCATTGATTCACATTTATTATCACTATCATTTAATATTATTTTGTATCTAGATGGGTCAAGATGGTGTGAAGTGTGTACACAATAATTATTGATGGCAACACCTACTGTAACAGAATAAAGAGGCCAAATCATGAACATGATATCATCTGTTACTGTATGGGACTCGCTCACGCTCGTGCGTCGAAGTCATGGAAACGGATTGTTGACATGGTACCGAGGTTATATAAGGGCTGCGGACCTCTCTAGGAGCCCCTTTCACACTTGGACTCGGACACGAGCTGACCTCTTGTGAAAACTTGGTGACTGGTTATCTTTGATACCGGATCGCAGCTGAAATCTACCCCCCTCTAGGAGATGGTGTTTTTTGGACCCCGTGTGTACGGCCTGCCGGCCACCGCCTCTTTTGGAGGTAAGACATCTTTTAATATTTAAATTATGTTCAGTTGTTGAATTTATAGTTAAGTGATTAGTAGACTGTTAGTCGGCCTGTTAGGGAAACACTGATTGTGATGAAACTTGATGTTTTCTGGGTGAAAAATAATAATTATCTGGTAACACGTGTAATGTGAAGTGTGGCGGGAGTATTGTACAGAATGTTAACAAGGATAGTGATTTGAAAACACTTATTTTTGTTTGAGGGCAACATATTTTCCAAATTTTCCGTTGAGTCATTTAGGAAACAAAATGGCGACTCAGCCATTTTTTGAATAATGCCCAAACAACAAGCTGATTTGTGCGTCATGGAAACGACGTAACGTCTAGGAGCAAAGGTGTTGAAGTCAGAGTTGTAAACACAGCACACCTTCCTCCGTGTGGACAGTTGAGATTACTTCTTAAAATGTATCTGGACATGTTGTCGGGTCCTTTTCAAGTCCACGTTTATCACATTTATGAAGTCATTTTTAGGTTTTCTCAAAGTGCACTAACAGATCGATATTGTTATGAGCCTGAATGAAGTGAACTAAAGTGTCTGACAGTTATTGGACCTAAAATCAAAGGTGCTCAGTCATCACTCAGAGCTTCTACTTGACATGATAGTACTGTCATCATATTATAATATGTTTTACTAGTTCATGTGGTGTTTTCTGATGAAAGGAAGAGATGAGAGCGGTTTCACAGTTTCAGTGACTGTGCGCGTCCTGCGTCCAAAGATGCCGCCGTCTCCTCCACGCAGCGTGATTTACAACTTAGGACAGTAACTAAATATAATCGATTATTTTGCACATATATTTTGCTGCGGTTATTTCTGGAGAAGCCCTGTCCTTAAGTGCGCGTGAATTAATGAAGGTCCCCATGTTTAAGCGTGCGTAATTACGCACGAGGGTCTGTGCGCATCATACTTTTTTCGCTGTCTCAGTGTTTTTCACAGCATATTGGGAACCTTGGAGGCAGCAGCATCCTCTTAAAAAAGCTCAGTGCCGTGAACAACCATCTTTTCTCGCGACATCACTGAATAGAGTCAGAACCAGCTGTTTCCACCATTTTAACATGACTGAAATCTGATGCAACATGACAGAATTACAGCCTGTTGTTCTGAATAATGTTAAACTCGTTTGACCTTTGTTGAGATTATAAGAAACAAGATATGTATTCAGAGGCAAAAACAGGAATGTGAACAGGGTTGTTGTGTGAACTTGTGTTATATAAACGAGGATTAAATAGATAGATTCTTCTATGGAGTCAGATCAGTCTCAGTATTAATGAATGCACACAGAAATATCCACAAATGTGTTTTGTGATTTATATATGAATGACTCTGTCCACAAAAATATGTTTCTATTATATTAATATTTATAATATATTATACTATTATAACATTGTTAATTAGTATTATTGTTATTATTATTATTATTATACTATATAACTATATATATACTGTATATGTGTGTGTTTGTGTGTAAATTTAAAACAAATACAAATTTAAGTAGTTATATAATATATATTATATATATAATATAATATAATATATATGAGCATATTTAATGTATTTTTTGTATATTTGTATTATTATTAAATCATTTTAATTATCATTTTTAAATTTATATTTTAACTCTTTCTGTGTATTGAAAAATATTTTTTGTAGAGTCATTTTTATATAAATAAGAAAAATCCATTTCTGAATCCTTCTGTGTGCATTCAGTAACACTGAGATTGATTTGACTCCATATTGTTTTCTCACTGAGTAGAGACAGAAGTACTGATTGTCACAGAACTAAATCTGACTGAATACAGATCAACCTATATCATGATTTGGATCAATTTATCACAATTGAACATGTGCTTCTGCAGCCCAGTCAACATGATCTTTAAATGTATATAACGATGTATGAGATCATGATGGGGTGTTTTTGTGTAATATTGTGCAGTGTGTACAGCACAGCAGTGGTTCCCATCAGGTGTGGACGATATTGTGTCAGCTTTTACCAACATATATCTAAAAGTAGTATAGTGTTAAAATAGAGGTTACATCTGACAGTATTTGTTTGGCCCCCAGCAACAATCTTGGTTTCTCATGGCCACCCCTGCTTTAGAGGGAGGCCTGAGGGGACAGACTGTCAGTGTTTGCAGACTTGGCAAATGTCTGGCTAGATTTAGACACTTTTGGAGCTAGTTCGTAGCTATTGCTGCTAGCTGCATTCATTGGAAAAGAGTTGGAGACACTTGGCTCATTTTTTTTCTGCTGGATCATTTTTAAAAATCCAGTGTCGTCTTGCTAGTTTCTCAAGATCACCACCCTGCCTTTAAATATTACAGGAAATACAAAGTTATTCTTTGAACCAGACTAAAACAAGCAGTTTTCTCCTGAGCTCTGCACCAACAGTCCCTCATTACTGTTTCCACAAGTCAGAAAGGTGTAAACCTTTTGTCAGCATTTCAAATATGCCACAACAGCTTTAAAATCAAAACTTTAGACATCATCACAACATCCATGCATCATCAGATCACTCTCATCCTGTCATAATGTCTCAAATAACAGTACTGTACTATATTGCATATCACTTTTAGAGGTGACAGTAGCACTCTGTTTATTGGGGGCTTTTCTACAAAGTGTCTGTGATGTTTCTGGTCAAAATGATTTTCCTGTTTTTGTCTGTTTTATGAAGGTGGAGAGTGTGACTTTTTAATGCTTTTTTCCTCCTCAGGTGGCTCCGTTTGGCTCGACTGGCTTCAGGAGGCTGAGCCTCAGGGAGGTAACGGTGAAGGTGACCCTTCTGGTCATCCTCCCGCTTTCACTCCTGCTGACCTTCCTGCTGACTTCTTTGGTTTTCCTTCTGATCCTTTTGTTGACCTTACTGTTGACACTGATGGTCTTCCTCCCGCTTTCCCTTTTGTTGACCCTTACATTTTTCCTCGTCCTTCCTCCCGCTTTCCCTTATGGTCTTCTTCTCGCTTCCCTGCTCCTGACTCTTGTGGTCTTCTTCTCACTTTCCCTCCTGCTGATCCTTTAGGTCTTCCTCCTGCTTTCACTCCTTCTGACCCTCCTGCTGACCTTCCTTCTGACTTCTTTGGTTTTCCTTCTGATCCTTTTGTTGACCTTACTGTTGACACTGATGGTCTTCCTCCCGCTTTCCCTTTTGTTGATCCTTACATTTTTCCTCGTCCTTTCTCCTGCTTTCCCTTATGGTCTTCTTCCCGCTTCCCTGCTCCTGACCCTTATGGTCTTCCTCCTGCTTTCACCTGCTGCTGACCCTTATGGTCATCTTACTTCTTTTCCTCCTGCTGACCTTTATGCTGGTTTTCATGCTTTCCCTCCTGCTGACCCTTATGGTCTTCCTCCTGCTTTCATCTGCTGCTGACCCTTATGGTCATCTTACTTCTTTTCCTCCTGCTGACCTTTATGCTGGTTTTCGTGCTTTCCCTTCTGCTGATCCTCCTACTGACTCTTATAGTTTTCCTGCTGACCCTTGTGCTGACTCTCTTGGTGACCCTTATCGTGTTCCTCATGGTTTTCCACCTGCTGACCATCATGGTGGCCTTGAAGCCAACCCTGATAATGTATTCAATGCTGTTGAGTATTTTGTTGACAGGTCATCTGGACTCTGTATGTCCATCCTGGAAGAGGGAGCCCTCCTCTGATTTGACGTGGCTGATTGTGCTGAAGATCTCCCGTGGCTGATCCGACCCAACGACCTCTGCTTCTACATGGTCTGTGATGATGAGGATGAGGCGCCTAAGGTTGAGGAAGGTGAGTATATCCCTCCTCTTTCTTCTGATGATGAGGATGATGAGGATGTGAGAGGAGCAGCAGCAGGTCAGTGCTGAGAGGCCACTGAGGTTTTGAGAGTGGACCTCAGAGAGACAGAAAGCTCTGGAGACCCTCTGGAGACCCAGTTCCATGGACTGGTTATAGTTATTAACATTAACAAGTGTTTTAATGAGTCTTGTACGTGTTAATGATCACTTATCGTACTCACTGTTGTTCTTTGAGTTGTTTTTTACATATGATAGAAAACTGAACCCCACAGAAGCAATAATTAATAACATTTTTTATCAGTTTAATATTTCTAATGATTACTGATATTGCTGACAATGTTGTACTTTTTCCTGCAGGATGTCCAGCAGTTTCCTTGATGACAGAGGAGAAGTTGGTCCTCCCGAACAGATGAGAAGGATGGCCGACCGCAAGACGAGCTGGAGAGCGATGGTCTCCTGTGATTTAGCCAACAAACTAAGTAAGTCCTCACTAAGACTACAAGACTAGCAAAGGTGACATTAAGTGGTTATAAGCTAAAGTTGAAATATGGCACAGATCAAAGTTGATTTATTTAGAGATTCATGAGTCTGCAGGAGAAATGTGGAAGAACATGGTGATGTCTGTCAACCCAAAGGAGGAAGTGTAGTGATAAAAGAAAAAATCCTGACTTGTTTTTGATATCATAGGGCAGGACTCTTCCTGTGTTTTTGGCATTCCTGGAGCATCTGAGAGTGGATGTGGACCAGCCGATCATCCCAGGACACCCGAGCACCGCAGCGGTCCACTGAACACACCGAACCACTGTCAGCAGCCTGCTAGCTTCAAGACCCCGAACATTATCTGAAGAGCCAGTGAGTCTGTCTGTCTGTCCTCTGCCCCGGCAATTCAGTTCAGTCCAAAGGGGCTTATTGACATGGGAAACATACATTTACATTACCAAAGCAACAGTGAACTAAAACCAACAATCTTGTCCTCTCCCTAGGTTACATGAAGGAGAGGAGGGTGTGTTGCTCAGGCTGCATCTGTTTAGTGACACCTGGAAGCTGCTTGACATCCTCCTGGATCCATCCCTCCATATGTGTTCACATTATACACATCCATTTAGTCATCTGGACTCTGTATGTCCATCCTGGAAGAGGGAGCCCTCCTCTGTTGCTCTTCGTGAGGTTTCTCCCAGTTTTTCCCTGTTAAAAGGGTTTTTGGGAGTTTTTACCTCACCACTATTTTTTACCACTTGACTCTTTTGGTGTTGAATTCAATAAAAGACAACATCAAACATCTAAAATGTGGTATGCGACTTCTTTTACTTTCATTGATGTTACCATAACGTGAAATAATCCATCATTTGCAGGTAGTGTGATACTTGTTTGATTGCATTTGATTTAACTTCCCTACACATTAATGACACCACAGTCCAAATGATGTTTATTGAGCCCTAAAACCTCACAGCTTTAGTTTGTTCTCCACTTTAATTTGGAAAAACAACAACCAGAGAAATCACCGATAATGTCTGATAATGTATTGAAATGGCCTTGAGATGATTAGTTATTAAAGGTATCATGTTTTGTTTTTAAACTCAGCTCTAGTAATAGTAATATTTCTAATACCATTTTTAAACAAAAGCGTGAAGCAGCTCCAAAATTGATCTAACAACTATGATGATGACAATGAGAAGGGTCCCCTTCCCATTTAATTTTGAATATTTCTCTGGGACTAGGATCAAGCCCTTTCACATTTAGCCTTCAAATAGATTATACATAACAATCTGCATTGGGAAGATTTAAGGATCGCTGTTGCTGTGTACCATGATTATTCAACACTGGGCTGTAATTTTAAAAGGTCGTAGTGATTATGGATGTGCACTTCCCAACAGTGAGCAGGGTAACATAACATAATAACAGCAGGCAGGCATCGGTCAGGTCTTCTCAAATGAACCAGAGCATCGTGTGTCCACCTTGTCATTATCTGTATGGAAAACACGTTTCATAAAGAGCATAAAAACCAGTGACACTGTACATCTGCTCCAATCTTTGGTTTTATCAGCCAGGAACACAGTTTTCAATGTAGTAAGTAAACGCAATGTGAGAGCATTTCCTCACTGTCAGTCCTTACTGAGTGCAGCTCAGCTAACACTCCTCAAGGAGAGACCCTGAATCCAGCTGCTTTTCTGTGGACTCTGACATTTTTACATTTTTGTATGGATTATGAATTACTTTTTTGAACAGCCAGCAACATGAAGGACACCCGTCCATGTCTTTGGATGGTGGGAGGAGGCTGGAGAACGTGGAGAAAACCCACACTTACACAGGGAGAAGATGCAAACTCCACACACGAGGGCCCCGAGCCGGATCCGACCTCGCTGTGAGGCCACAGTGCTAACCGCGGCACCGTGCAGCCCATTTTAAGGACATATGGAACATATTTTATGGACACTAGGAAAGCTGTCTGAATACTATTATAAAATGTAACTGAGAATCAACATTTTCCTTATTGAACATGGAGATTTATATTCAACATTTAGATTTAACATTTAGATTTAAATGGCCTGAAAAAATAAATAAATAAACCCAAACTACAATTTTAATATTGCAGATTATACAGTAATACTGCTTTTCCACAAATAACTTCTCTAAGAGACAATAAGGTGCGACTGCGATATGATACGTTCAAACTCACCTCCAAAGTGTGGAAACGTATAAAGGTGCAAAAAAATCGTGAAAAAGTTCAATATTGTTTGTCAGTTATTTAAGAAAGTGAAAAGTGAATATTATCTAAAATGTAAACTAAAATGTTTCAAGCTTTTTTTCATTGTAATCTTAATAATTACAGCCTGCAGCTCAAAAATGAAAGAAAACGGCATCTCTGGAAAAAAAGGTTTACAAAACAGAAATGTCCAGCTTCTGAAAAGTCTGTGGGTTTTTTCATGCAATGCTTGGTCAGGTTTCCTTCAGCATGAATTACTGCATCAGTGAGGTGAGACATGAAGGCCATCAGCCTGTGGCTCTGCTGAGGTCTTATTGAAGCTCAGCTTGCTCTGATAGCAGCCTTCAGTTCATCTGGATTGTGGGTTGGGTGTTTCTCATCTTCCTCTTGACAACACCCCATAGATCCTCTGTGGGGTTCAGGCCAGGCCAGTTGGCTGGCCAGTCCAGCACAGTAGTGTGATGGTCAGCAGAGCAGTTAGTAGTAGCGTTGGCACTGTGGGCAGATGCTAAGTCCTGCTGGAACAGGAAACCAGCATCTCCATAAAGCCTGTCAGCAGACGGAAGCACAAAGTGCTCTAAAGTTTCCTGGTAGACGGCTGCGTTGACTTGGGACCTGATGAAACACAGTAGACCCACATCAGCAGATGACATGGCGCCCCCCAAATCATCACCCACTGTGGAAACTTCACACTGGACTTCAACCAACTTGGATTCTGGGCCTCCCCACTCTCCCTCCAGACTCTGGGACCTGGATTTCCAAATGAAATGCAACATTTACTTTCACCTGAATAGAGGACTGACTGCAGTGGTCCAGTTCTTCTCCTCCTTAGTCCAGGTATGAGGCTTCTGATATGGGGTCTTGTTACCAACTGGCTCAAGGCTGGCAACAAGAAGGGAGGCCACACACAGATACCAAATTTATATTAATTTATTTAACTCAACTTAAGCAAACTAAACACAAATGATGGGATGTGTAAGTAAGTGATAAATCAGTCATGTTAGGGTGTGTATGTGTGAAAATATAGTGTAATGCATGTTGGATGGTGCATCAAACCAAAACCAAGGCAGGAGGATGAAGTGGCCGCAGCAGGCCCAGCTGAGAGAGAGAGAGAGAGACTAACAGAAGGCAGGCCTTTTAAGCCTTCACTACAGCCCAGCCCAGATGGGCAGAACCAAACAGACGACCCGCCCAGCCACACCAGTCAGCCACGCCCTAGACCTGTAAAGGCAGCAGCACAGCAGTCAAACAGGAAGAGTGAGAGAGAGGGTCGTCACACCCCCTCCCTTAAAAATGGGGATCCTCACTAGGATTCACAAATCAACTACTGCTACAATTACTTCCAAATACTACCTACAATCAAAATAATTAAGGTTATAACATAATCCAAATACTCTGGCAAATAACTGATTTTAATGTGTCAATGTCCATCCAATCTGCAAGCTCCCATCTCCTAAGCATCCAGGTCATCCTCCCAGCAACCTTGGTACCTAGGAAGCAGTTTAAGAGAGGAGAAACCCGAATGGGCAGAGAGAGAAACTGCAGGGAGGAAAACACATTAATTTAAACAGCTATAGCTCTGGACATGGCATCAGCCACTGTATTTTCAGTTCCCTTTATGTGACGTATGTCTAAATGAAACGGCTGCAGGAAAAGACACCAACGCATAAGCCGCTGATTTGGGTTTTGGAGTGAGTGGAGAAAGGTTAGTGGATTATGGTCTGTGTATACCACTAAAGGTCTAACTCCACTCCCAATATAAACCTCAAAGTGTTGCAATGCCCAGATGAGTGCCAGTGCTTCTTTTTCAATGATAGAATAGTTCAATTGGTGTGAGTTGAACTTTTTAGAAAAGTAACTCACCGGGCAATCAACACCACTTTGGTTAGCCTGCATGAGCACAGCACCAGCTCCCACTTTGCTAGCATCCACATACAGGGAGAACGGTTTATCCATCTGTGGAGCTGCTAAAACAGGAGCCGAACACAATAAAGACTTCACAGATTCAAATGCTTCCTGACATGGAAGAGACCATTCGAACTTCACCTTTGGGCTAAGAAGAGAAGTAAGTGGAGCAACTACTGTGGAGAAATTTTTACAAAACCCACGGTAGTACCCGACCATCCCCAAGAACCGAGAAAGCTCTTTCTTGGTAGTTGGAACAGGAAATTTGTCCACTGCCAACACCTTTGCTCTCACTGGGCGCACCTGCCCATGGCCAACCACTTTACCCAAATAGGTGACAGTGGCCTTGGCAAACTCACATTTTGCCAAGTTAATGGTCAAAGATGCCCAGGCTAAACGGTCAAACAAACTCTGAACGCGTTTAAGATGTTCCTCCCAGGTGTCACTGTATATCACCACATCATCCAAAAAACAGCACATCCCTCCAGGCCTGACACCACCTTGTTCATTAGGCGCTGGAAAGTGGCTGGAGCATTACGTAACCCAAATGGCATAACAGTATATGAATACAAACCATTTGGCGTAATGAAAGCAGCAATCTCCCTAGCTCTAGGTGTTAAAGGAACCTGCCAGTAACCTTTAAGTAAATCAAATTTACTAACAAACTTGGCAGATCCAACCTGATCTACACAGTCTTCCAAACGTGGAAGTGGAAAGGAGTCAGGTTTTGTGAGTTGGTTCACTTTTCGGAGGTCTGTACATGGTCTGAACGTATCATCAGGCTTCTTTACAAGCAAGCATGGCAATGACCAGCTAGATGAACAAGGTTCAGCAATGTTATTTTCCAACATGTATCTGACCTCTGCTTCCAAATGTTCACGCTTGTCTGGAGACATACGATAATACCGTTGTCTGACTGGCTTGGCCTCACCCACATCAATGTCATGCTCAATAACATGAGTGCGAGATGGTGTATCTGCAAACAGACAGGGATAACTTTTAATTAGATTTACCAACTGTGATCTGTTTGGTTCAGGTAAATGTTTCAACATTTCTTCCAGGTTAGCCAATGACTCAGAGTTCTTTAGACACCCTCTCAAAATCCCATCATCTGGCGTATACACCTCTTCCTCCAATACTCCTGCCAGGTCAGGAGGTGTGGGTTGACCCACTGAAACTCCTGCAGCAGCAGAGTTAACTGGAGCAACAGGATCTGGTGCAGGACAACGAGCAAAATACGGTTTTAACAGATTAATGTGACACAACTGCACAGACTTCTTCCGGTCAGGAGTTGAGATTACATAGTTTACCTCTGACAATTTACGGACAACTGTATACGGACCTGAAAACTTAGCCTGAAAAGTAGAGCCAACTACAGGCAGAAGTGCAAGAACTTTATCTCCAGGACTAAATTCACGACGTTCACAACGCCGATCATAAAGACGTTTCATTTTTCTCTGAGCTGCTTGTAGATTTTCTTTTGCCAATTTATTTGCCCTGTACAGCTGATGTTTGAAACCATTTATGTAATCAATCAAGTTTCCTGGGGGCTCCTCAGCCTGCCAGTCTCTGTGTAAAGAGGCTAAAGGGCCTCTGACCTTGTGGCCAAAAACCAAGTCATTAGGACTGAACCCCAGACTCTCCTGGGACACCTCTCTGGCAGCTAGCAACAGCCATGGTAACCCCTCTTCCCAGTCACGGTCCAACTCAGTGCAATATGCACGGAGAAGAGATTTCAGTGTTTGGTGAAACCTTTCTAGCGCCCCCTGGCTCTGAGCGTGGTATGCGCTGGACTGAGAATGTTTGATGTTCAACTCCTGTAACACTTCTGCAAACAACTTTGAACAGAAGTTAGACCCCTGATCAGTCTGAATGACCTTTGGGATACCAAAGATGGACATGAACTGTGTCAGAGCTTTAACTACTGACTTGGTAGTGATGTTTCTGAGGGGATAGGCAGCAGGATAACGTGTGGCTTGGCACATCACGGTTAGCAAAAAATTGCTACCAGCCTTGGAGCGTGGCAAGGCACCTACACAATCAACAATCAGGTGTTCAAATGGATGCTCAGCAACTGGGATGGGATACAAAGGAGCAGGCTTAATCACCTGGTTTGGTTTACCAGTCAGCTGACAAGTGTGGCAGGTTTTAATAAATGCAGAAATGTCCCGCTTCAAACGAGGCCAGTAGAAATATTTTAGCACTCTGTCATAGGTTTTTCGTACCCCTAAATGACATGCAATGCCATCATGTGCAGTCTTAAGTACTGTGGGCCTTAATGTGGAAGGTAGAACAATCTGCACAACTTCATCCCCCACAAAACATTCCCCCTGAGGAACCCATTTTCTCACCAAAAGACCATCTTGAAGGAAATAACCACATGCTGTGCTCTCCACATCATCAGCTTGGATAACCTGACTGTACAAAGCCTGAAGTGTGGGGTCGTCTCTCTGCTCTTTCACAAGGTCACTGCGAGACACATGCAAGGGAAAAACAGGAACAGGAAATACAGACACACTTTTTTTTAACTGGACTATCAAGACCAGAACGTGCACTAGCACGGTTCATAGCACGAGTCACTGCACAGGTGGAAAGTACCAACAAAAAAAACCAACAGAGTGTAAATTGAATTTCCCCACTGTGGGACTAATAAAGGTTGATCTTCTTCTTCTTCTTCTTCTACTCCAGCAGAGTCCTTAGGAGACTCCATACCTTCCACCAGTTTCTCTGTAGGGGCAAATGCTACAGGCCAGACACGATCACCGGCCAGGTCATTACCAACAACCTTCTTGTCTAACTGTTGGCTAGAAAATCAATATTCATATTTTCCAAAATGACAAAATGTTCCTTTAGAGTGCAGCTTACTTACGTCGTCCATAAAAACACAGGCGTTTCCGTCCGTTCTGTCCGTCTTGTGGTCCGTCATCCATCTGAACTGGTCGGGAATCAGCATTTCTTCAATGTTGTAAAGGATTCGCTGAACTACAGCAACACTCAGTCTGAGTCTCTGTAAAAATACAAAGAAATAATGGTGTTTTATATAACTTTCAACTATTTACTACTGAAGAAGACTCATGTTCACCAACATCAGTATGAGACTGAACACAGGATCATGTTACATGGCTGAGTTTTTGTTTTGTTGACTGAACTGAACTTGAGATCAGTTCAGTGTGTAAAGTGTGGAGCTGAAGGTGGTTCAGTGTGTTGAGTGGACTGCTGTGGTGCTGAAGCTTCCTCACATCAGACTGGTTGTGTGATGCTGCTGGCTTGGTGTGGTTCGGTTGTCGTCCACTCTCCGGGAAGAGTCCTGTCCTGTGACATCAGAAACAAGTCAGGAATCTGGATCCTTCTCTTAGTCTGCTGTCAGTGACTCCCAGACTTCAGCTATAATGATCAACTATGAAGACTAATTCATGTTGAAATAAATCTGCATTGATCAGTGGTGTCACAGCTTATATGAGTCTGGAAAACATGTGTAGGCGTCATCTTTGACACTACTGAAGCTGGCTGCAGCTACATATTTACAGTGGTAACAACCTTCTGGTGTCTAACTGTTGGCTATAAAATCAATATTCATATTTCCCAAAATGAAAAAATGTTCCTTTAGAGTGCAGCTTACTTACGTCGTCCATAAAAACACAGGCGTTTCCGTCCGTTCTGTCCGTCTTGTGGTCCGTCATCCATCTGACCTGGTCGGGAATCAGCATTTCTTCATTGTTGCAAAGGTGTAAAGGAGCTCCTGAACTACAGCAACACTCAGTCTGAGTCTCAGTAAAAATACAAATAAATAATGGTGTTTTATATAACCTTCAACTGATTTATGACTGAAGAAGATTCATGTTAACCAACATCAGTATGAGACAGAACACAGGATCATGTTACATGGCTGAGTTTTGTTTTTTTTTTTTGACTGAACTGAACATGACATCAGTCCAGTGTGTAAAGTGTGGAGCTGAAGGCGGTTCAGTGTGTTGAGTGGACTGCTGTGGTGCTGGAGCTTCCTCACATCAGACTGGTTGTGTGATGCTGCTGGCTTGGTGTGGTTCTGTTGTCGTCCACTCTCCGGGAAGAGTCCTGTCCTGTGAGATCAAAAACAAGTCAGGAATCTGGATCCTTCTCTTAGTCTGCTGTCAGTGTATCTCAGACTTCAGCTATAATAATCAACTACGAAGACTAATTCATGTCGAATTAAATCTGCATTGATCAGTGGTGTCACATGTTATATGAGTCTGGAAAACATGTGTAGGCTTCATCTGTGACACTACTGAAGCTGGCTGCAGCTACATATTTACTGCGGTAACAATCTTGTTGTCTAACTGTTGGCTAGAAAATCAATATTCATATTTCCCAAAATGACAAAATGTTCCTTTCGAATGCACCTTACTTACGTCGTCCATAAAAACACAGGCGTTTCCGTCCGTTCTGTCCGTCTTGTGGTCCGTCATCCATCTGACCTGGTCGGGAATCAGCATTTCTATATTGATGTAAAGGAGCCGCTGAACTACAGCAACACTCAGTCCGAGTCTCTGTAAAAATACAAATAAATAATGGTGTTTTATATAACCTTCAACTGATTTACTACTGAAGAAGATTCATGTTAACCAACATCAGTATGAGACTGAACACAGGATCATGTTACATGGCTGAATTTATGTTTTTTTGACTGATATAAACATGAGATCAGTCCAGTGTGTAAAGTGTGGTGCTGAAGGCGGTTCAGTGTGTTGAGTGGACTGCTGTGGTGCTGGAGCTCAGTCCAGTGTGTAAAGTATGGTGCTGAAGGCGGTTCAGTGTGTTGAGTGGACTGCTGTGGTGCTAGAGCTTCCTCACATCAGACTGGTTGTGTGATGCTGCTGGCTTGGTGTGGTTCGGTTCATGTCCACTCTCCGGGAAGAGTCCTGTCCTGTGAGATCAGAAACAAGTCAGAAATCTGGATCCGTCTCTTAGTCTGCTATCAGTGTCTCCCAGAGATTCAGCTATAATAATCAACTATGAAGACTACTTCATGTTGAAATAAATCTGCATTGATCAGTGGTGTCACAGATTACATGAGTCTGGAAAACATGTGTAGGCTTCATCTTTGACACTACTGAAGCTGGCTGCAGCTACATATTTACAGTGGTAACAAACGTCTTGTCTAACTGTTGGCTATAAAATCAATATTCATATTTCCCAAAATGACAAAATGTTCCTTTAGAGAGCAGCTTACTTACGTCGTCCATAAAAACACAGGCGTTTCCGTCCGTTCTGTCCGTCTTGTGGTCCGTCATCCATCTGACCTGGTCGGGAATCAGCATTTCTTCATTGTTGTAAAGGTGTAAAGGAGCTCCTGAACTACAGCAACACTCAGTCTGAGTCTCAGTAAAAATACAAATAAATAATGGTGTTTTATATAACCTTCAACTGATTTACTACTGAAGAAGATTCATGTTAACCAACATCAGTATGAGACTGAACACAGGATCATGTTACATGGCTGAATTTATGTTTTTTTGACTGATATAAACATGAGATCAGTCCAGTGTGTAAAGTGTGGTGCTGAAGGCGGTTCAGTGTGTTGAGTGGACTGCTGTGGTGCTGGAGCTTCCTCACATCAGACTGGTTGTGTGATGCTGCTGGCTTGGTGTGGTTCTGATGTCGTCCACTCTCCGGGAAGAGTCCTGTCCTGTGAGATCAGAAACAAGTCAGGAATGTGGATCCTTCTCTAAGTCTGCTGTCAGTGTCTCAAAGAGAGTCAGCTATAATAATCAACTACGAAGACTAATTCATGTTGAAATAAATCTGCATTAATCAGCGGTGTCAAAGATTACATGAGTCTGGAAAACATGTGTAGGCTTCATCTTGGACACTACTGAAGCTGGCTGCAGCTACATATTTACTGCGGTAACAATCTTCTTGTCTAACTGTTGGCTAGAAAATCAATATGCATATTTCCCAAAATGACAAAATGTTCCTTTAGAGTGCAGCTTACTTACGTCGTCCATGAAAACACAGGCGTTTCCGTCCGTTCTGTCCGTCTTGTGGTCCGTCATCCATCTGACCTGGTCGGGAATCAGCATTTCTTCATTGTTGTAAAGGAGCCGCTGAACTACAGCAACACTCAGTCTGAGTCTCTGTAAAAATAAAAATAAATAATGGTGTTTTATATAACCTTCAACTGATTTACTACTGAAGAAGATTCATGTTAACCAACATCAGTATGAGACTGAACACAGGATCATGTTACATGGCTGAATTTATGTTTTTTTGACTGATATAAACATGAGATCAGTCCAGTGTGTAAAGTGTGGAGCTGAAGGTGGTTCAGTGTGTTGAGTGGACTGCTGTGGTGCTGGAGCTTCCTCACATCAGACTGGTTGTGTGATGCTGCTGGCTTGGTGTGGTTCGGTTGTCGTCCACTCTCCGGGAAGAGTCCTGTCCTGTGAGATCAGAAACAAGTCAGGAATCTGGATCCTTCTGTTAGTCTGCTGTCAGTGTCTCCCAGACTTCAGCTATAATAATCAACTATGAAGACTAATTCATGTTGAAATAAATCTGCATTGATCAGTGGTGTCACAGGTGATATGAGTCTGGAAAACATGTGTAGGCTTCATCTTGGACACTACTGAAGCTGGCTGCAGCTACATATTTACTGCGGTAACAATCTTCTTGTCTAACTGTTGGCTAGAAAATCAATATGCATATTTCCCAAAATGACAAAATGTTCCTTTCGAATGCAGCTTACTTACGTCGTCCATAAAAACACAGGCGTTTCCGTCCGTTCTGTCTGTCTTGTGGTCCGTCATCCATCTGACCTGGTCGGGAATCAGCATTTCTTCATTGTTGTAAAGGTGTAAAGGAGCTCCTGAACTACAGCAACACTCAGTCTGAGTCTCAGTAAAAATACAAATAAATAATGGTGTTTTATATAACCTTCAACTGATTTACTACTGAAGAAGATTCATGTTAACAAACATCAGTATGAGACTGAACACAGGATCATGTTACATGGCTGAGTTGTTGTTTTTTTGACTCATATAAACATGAGATCAGTCCAGTGTGTAAAGTGTGGAGCTGAAGGCGGTTCAGTGTGTTGAGTGGACTGCTGTGGTGCTGGAGCTCAGTCCAGTGTGTAAAGTATGGTGCTGAAGGCGGTTCAGTGTGTTGAGTGGACTGCTGTGGTGCTGGAGCTTCCTCACATCAGACTGGTTGTGTGATGCTGCTGGCTTGGTGTGGTTCGGTTGTCGTCCACTCTCCGGGAAGAGTCCTGTCCTGTGAGATCAGAAACAAGTCAGGAATCTGGATCCTTCTGTTAGTCTGCTGTCAGTTTCTCCCAGACTTCAGCTATAATAATCAACTATGAAGACTAATTCATGTTGAAATAAATCTGCATTGATCAGTGGTGTCACAGGTTATATGAGTCTGGAAAACATGTGTAGGCTTCATCTTGGACACTACTGAAGTTGGCTGCAGCTACATATTTACTGCGGTAACAATCTTCTTGTCTAACTGTTGGCTAGAAAATCAATATGCATATTTCCCAAAATGACAAAATGTTCCTTTCGAATGCAGCTTACTTACGTCGTCCATAAAAACACAGGCGTTTCCGTCCGTTCTGTCCGTCTTGTGGTCCGTCATCCATCTGACCTGGTCGGGAATCAGCATTTCTTCATTGTTGCAAAGGTGTAAAGGAGCTCCTGAACTACAGCAACACTCAGTCTGAGTCTCAGTAAAAATACAAATAAATAATGGTGTTTTATATAACCTTCAACTGATTTACTACTGAAGAAGATTCATGTTAACCAACATCAGTATGAGACTGAACACAGGATCATGTTACATGGCTGAATTTATGTTTTTTTTACTGATATAAATATGAGATCAGTCCAGTGTGTAAAGTGTGGTGCTGAAGGCGGTTCAGTGTGTTGAGTGGACTGCTGTGGTGCTGGAGCTTCCTCACATCAGACTGGTTGTGTGATGCTGCTGGCTTGGTGTGGTTCGGTTGTCGTCCACTCTCCGGGAAGAGTCCTGTCCTGTGAGATCAGAAACAAGTCAGGAATCTGGATCCTTCTGTTAGTCTGCTGTCAGTGTCTCCCAGACTTCAGCTATAATAATCAACTATGAAGACTAATTCATGTTGAAATAAATCTGCATTGATCAGTGGTGTCACAGGTTATATGAGTCTGGAAAACATGTGTAGGCTTCATCTTGGACACTACTGAAGCTGGCTGCAGCTACATATTTACTGCGGTAACAATCTTCTTGTCTAACTGTTGGCTAGAAAATCAATATGCATATTTCCCAAAATGACAAAATGTTCCTTTAGAGAGCAGCTTACTTACGTCGTCCATAAAAACACAGGCGTTTCCGTCCGTTCTGTCCGTCTTGTGGTCCGTCATCCATCTGACCTGGTCGGGAATCAGCATTTCTTCATTGTTGCAAAGGTGTAAAGGAGCTCCTGAACTACAGCAACACTCAGTCTGAGTCTCAGTAAAAATACAAATAAATAATGGTGTTTTATATAACCTTCAACTGATTTACTACTGAAGAAGATTCATGTTAACCAACATCAGTATGAGACTGAACACAGGATCATGTTACATGGCTGAATTTATGTTTTTTTGACTGATATAAACATGAGATCAGTCCAGTGTGTAAAGTGTGGTGCTGAAGGCGGTTCAGTGTGTTGAGTGGACTGCTGTGGTGCTGGAGCTTCCTCACATCAGACTGGTTGTGTGATGCTGCTGGCTTGGTGTGGTTCTGTTGTCGTCCACTCTCCGGGAAGAGTCCTGTCCTGTGAGATCAGAAACAAGTCAGGAATGTGGATCCTTCTCTAAGTCTGCTGTCAGTGTCTCAAAGAGAGTCAGCTATAATAATCAACTACGAAGACTAATTCATGTTGAAATAAATCTGCATTAATCAGCGGTGTCAAAGATTACATGAGTCTGGAAAACATGTGTAGGCTTCATCTTGGACACTACTGAAGCTGGCTGCAGCTACATATTTACTGCGGTAACAATCTTCTTGTCTAACTGTTGGCTAGAAAATCAATATGCATATTTCCCAAAATGACAAAATGTTCCTTTAGAGTGCAGCTTACTTACGTCGTCCATGAAAACACAGGCGTTTCCGTCCGTTCTGTCCGTCTTGTGGTCCGTCATCCATCTGACCTGGTCGGGAATCAGCATTTCTTCATTGTTGTAAAGGAGCCGCTGAACTACAGCAACACTCAGTCTGAGTCTCTGTAAAAATACAAATAAATAATGGTGTTTTATATAACCTTCAACTGATTTACTACTGAAGAAGATTCATGTTAACCAACATCAGTATGAGACTGAACACAGGATCATGTTACATGGCTGAATTTATGTTTTTTTGACTGATATAAACATGAGATCAGTCCAGTGTGTAAAGTATGGTGCTGAAGGCGGTTCAGTGTGTTGAGTGGACTGCTGTGGTGCTGGAGCTTCCTCACATCAGACTGCTTGTGTGATGCTGCTGGCTTGGTGTGGTTCGGTTGTCGTCCACTCTCCGGGAAGAGTCCTGTCCTGTGAGATCAGAAACAAGTCAGGAAAGTGGATCCTTCTCTTAGTCTGCTGTCAGTGACTCCCAGACTTCAGCTATAATGATCAACTATGAAGACTAATTCATGTTGAAATAAATCTGCATTGATCAGTGGTGTCACAGGTTATATGAGTCTGGAAAACATGTGTAGGCTTCATCTTGGACACTACTGAAGCTGGCTGCAGCTACATATTTACAGTGGTACCAACCTTGTTGTCTAACTGTTGGCTAGAAAATCAATATTCATATTTCCCAAAATGACAAAATGTTCCTTTAATGTGCAGCTTACTTACGTCGTCCATGAAAACACAGGCGTTTCCGTCCGTTCTGTCCGTCTTGAGGTCCGTCATCCATCTGACCTGGTCGGGAATCAGCATTTCTTCATTGTTGTAAAGGAGCCGCTGAACTACAGCAACACTCAGTCTGAGTCTCTGTAAAAATACAAATAAATAATGGTGTTTTATATAACCTTCAACTGATTTACTACTGAAGAAGATTCATGTTAACCAACATCAGTATGAGACTGAACACAGGATCATGTTACATGGCTGAGTTGTTGTTTTTTTTGACTCATATAAACATGAGATCAGTCCAGTGTGTAAAGTGTGGAGCTGAAGGCGGTTCAGTGTGTTGAGTGGACTGCTGTGGTGCTGGAGCTTCCTCACATCAGACTGGTTGTGTGATGCTGCTGGCTTGGTGTGGTTCGGTTGTCGTCCACTCTCCGGGAAGAGTCCTGTCCTGTGAGATCAGAAACAAGTCAGGAATGTGGATCCTTCTCTAAGTCTGCTGTCAGTGTCTCAAAGAGAGTCAGCTATAATAATCAACTACGAAGACTAATTCATGTTGAAATAAATCTGCATTAATCAGCGGTGTCAAAGATTACATGAGTCTGGAAAACATGTGTAGGCTTCATCTTGGACACTACTGAAGCTGGCTGCAGCTACATATTTACTGCGGTAACAATCTTCTTGTCTAACTGTTGGCTAGAAAATCAATATGCATATTTCCCAAAATGACAAAATGTTCCTTTCGAATGCAGCTTACTTACGTCGTCCATAAAAACACAGGCGTTTCCGTCCGTTCTGTCCGTCTTGTGGTCCGTCATCCATCTGACCTGGTCGGGAATCAGCATTTCTTCATTGTTGTAAAGGAGCCGCTGAACTACAGCAACACTCAGTCTGAGTCTCTGTAAAAATACAAATAAATAATGGTGTTTTATATAACCTTCAACTGATTTACTACTGAAGAAGATTCATGTTAACCAACATCAGTATGAGACTGAACACAGGATCATGTTACATGGCTGAATTTATGTTTTTTTGACTCATATAAACATGAGATCAGTCCAGTGTGTAAAGTGTGGAGCTGAAGGTGGTTCAGTGTGTTGAGTGGACTGCTGTGGTGCTGGAGCTTCCTCACATCAGACTGCTTGTGTGATGCTGCTGGCTTGGTGTGGTTCTGTTGTCGTCCACTCTCCGGGAAGAGTCCTGTCCTGTGAGATCAGAAACAAGTCAGGAATGTGGATCCTTCTCTAAGTCTGCTGTCAGTGTCTCAAAGAGAGTCAGCTATAATAATCAACTACGAAGACTAATTCATGTTGAAATAAATCTGCATTAATCAGCGGTGTCAAAGATTACATGAGTCTGGAAAACATGTGTAGGCTTCATCTTGGACACTACTGAAGCTGGCTGCAGCTACATATTTACAGTGGTACCAACCTTGTTGTCTAACTGTTGGCTAGAAAATCAATATTCATATTTCCCAAAATGACAAAATGTTCCTTTAATGTGCAGCTTACTTACGTCGTCCATGAAAACACAGGCGTTTCCGTCCGTTCTGTCCGTCTTGTGGTCCGTCATCCATCTGACCTGGTCGGGAATCAGCATTTCTTCATTGTTGTAAAGGAGCCGCTGAACTACAGCAACACTCAGTCTGAGTCTCTGTAAAAATACAAATAAATAATGGTGTTTTATATAACCTTCAACTGATTTACTACTGACGAAGATTCATGTTAACAAACATCAGTATGAGACTGAACACAGGATCATGTTACATGGCTGAGTTGTTGTTTTTTTGACTCATATAAACATGAGATCAGTCCAGTGTGTAAAGTGTGGAGCTGAAGGCGGTTCAGTGTGTTGAGTGGACTGCTGTGGTGCTGGAGCTCATTCCAGTGTGTAAAGTATGGTGCTGAAGGCGGTTCAGTGTGTTGAGTGGACTGCTGTGGTGCTGGAGCTTCCTCACATCAGACTGGTTGTGTGATGCTGCTGGCTTGGTGTGGTTCGGTTGTCGTCCACTCTCCGGGAAGAGTCCTGTCCTGTGAGATCAGAAACAAGTCAGGAATGTGGATCCTTCTCTTAGTCTGCTGTCAGTGACTCCCAGAGATTCAGCTATAATGATCAACTATGAAGACTAATTCATGTTGAAATAAATCTGCATTGATCAGTGGTGTCACAGGTTATACGAGTCTGGAAAACATGTGTAGGCTTCATCTTGGACACTACTGAAGCTGGCTGCAGCTACATATTTACTGTGGGAACAATCTTCTTGTCTAAGTGTTGGCTAGAAAATCAATATGCATATGTCCCAAAAGGAAAAAATTTTCCTTTAGAGAGCAGCTTACTTAGGTCGTCCAGGAAAACGCAGGCGTTTCCGTCCGTTCTGTCCGTCTTGTGGTCCGTCATCCATCTGACCTGGTCGGGAATCAGCATTTCTTCATTGTTGTAAAGATGTAAAGGAGCCGCTGAACTACAGCAACACTCAGTCTGAGTCGCTGTAAAAACACAAATAAGTAATGGTGTTTTATATAACCTTCAACTGATTTACTACTGAAGAAGATTCATGTTAACCAACATCAGTATGAGACTGAACACAGGATCATGTTACATGGCTGAATTTATGTTTTTTTTGAGTGATATAAACATGACATCAGTCCAGTGTGTAAAGCGTGGAGCTGAAGGTGGTTCAGTGTGTTGAGTGGACTGCTGTGGTGCTGGAGCTTCCTCACATCAGACTGGTTGTGTGATGCTGCTGGCTTGGTGTGGTTCGGTTGTCGTCCACTCTCCGGGAAGAGTCCTGTCCTGTGAGATCAGAAACAAGTCAGGAATGTGGATCCTTCTCTAAGTCTGCTGTCAGTGTCTCAAAGAGAGTCAGCTATAATAATCAACTACGAAGACTAATTCATGTTGAAATATATCTGCATTAATCAGCGGTGTCAAAGATTACATGAGTCTGGAAAACATGTGTAGGCTTCATCTTGGACACTACTGAAGCTGGCTGCAGCTACATATTTACTGCGGTAACAATCTTCTTGTCTAACTGTTGGCTAGAAAATCAATATGCATATTTCCCAAAATGACAAAATGTTCCTTTCGAATGCAGCTTACTTACGTCGTCCATAAAAACACAGGCGTTTCCGTCCGTTCTGTCCGTCTTGTGGTCCGTCATCCATCTGACCTGGTCGGGAATCAGCATTTCTTCATTGTTGTAAAGGAGCCGCTGAACTACAGCAACACTCAGTCTGAGTCTCTGTAAAAATACAAATAAATAATGGTGTTTTATATAACCTTCAACTGATTTACTACTGACGAAGATTCATGTTAACAAACATCAGTATGAGACTGAACACAGGATCATGTTACATGGCTGAGTTGTTGTTTTTTTGACTCATATAAACATGAGATCAGTCCAGTGTGTAAAGTGTGGAGCTGAAGGCGGTTCAGTGTGTTGAGTGGACTGCTGTGGTGCTGGAGCTCAGTCCAGTGTGTAAAGTATGGTGCTGAAGGCGGTTCAGTGTGTTGAGTGGACTGCTGTGGTGCTGGAGCTTCCTCACATCAGACTGGTTGTGTGATGCTGCTGGCTTGGTGTGGTTCGGTTGTCGTCCACTCTCCGGGAAGAGTCCTGTCCTGTGAGATCAGAAACAAGTCAGGAATCTGGATCCTTCTCTAAGTCTGCTGTCAGTGTCTCAAAGATAGTCAGCTATAATAATCAACTACGAAGACTAATTCATGTTGAAATAAATCTGCATTAATCAGCGGTGTCAAAGATTACATGAGTCTGGAAAACATGTGTAGGCTTCATCTTGGACACTACTGAAGCTGGCTGCAGCTACATATTTACTGCGGTAACAATCTTCTTGTCTAACTGTTGGCTAGAAAATCAATATGCATATTTCCCAAAATGACAAAATGTTCCTTTCGAATGCAGCTTACTTACGTCGTCCATAAAAACACAGGCGTTTCCGTCCGTTCTGTCCGTCTTGTGGTCCGTCATCCATCTGACCTGGTCGGGAATCAGCATTTCTTCATTGTTGTAAAGGAGCCGCTGAACTACAGCAACACTCAGTCTGAGTCTCTGTAAAAATACAAATAAATAATGGTGTTTTATATAACCTTCAACTGATTTACTACTGAAGAAGATTCATGTTAACCAACATCAGTATGAGACAGAACACAGGATCATGTTACATGGCTGAGTTTTTGTTTTTTTGACAAATATAAACATGAGATCAGTCCAGCGTGTAAAGCTGAAGAGCTGAAGGTGGTTCAGTGTGTTGAGTGGACTGCTGTGGTGCTGGAGCTTCCTCACATCAGACTGGTTGTGTGATGCTGCTGGCTTGGTGTGGTTCTGTTGTCGTCCACTCTCCGGGAAGAGTCCTGTCCTGTGAGATCAGAAACAAGTCAGTAATGTGGATCCTTCTCTAAGTCTGCTGTCAGTGTCTCAAAGAGAGTCAGCTATAATAATCAACTACGAAGACTAATTCATGTTGAAATAAATCTGCATTAATCAGCGGTGTCAAAGATTACATGAGTCTGGAAAACATGTGTAGGCTTCATCTTGGACACTACTGAAGCTGGCTGCAGCTACATATTTACTGCGGTAACAATCTTCTTGTCTAACTGTTGGCTAGAAAATCAATATGCATATTTCCCAAAATGATAAAATGTTCCTTTCGAGTGCAGCTTACTTACGTCGTCCATGAAAACACAGGCGTTTCCGTCCGTTCTGTCCGTCTTGTGGTCCGTCATCCATCTGACCTGGTCGGGAATCAGCATTTCTTCATTGTTGTAAAGGAGCCGCTGAACTACAGCAACACTCAGTCTGAGTCTCTGTAAAAATACAAATAAATAATGGTGTTTTATATAACCTTCAACTGATTTACTACTGAAGAAGATTCATGTTAACCAACATCAGTATGAGACTGAACACAGGATCATGTTACATGGCTGAATTTATGTTTTTTTGACTCATATAAACATGAGATCAGTCCAGTGTGTAAAGTGTGGAGCTGAAGGCGGTTCAGTGTGTTGAGTGGACTGCTGTGGTGCTGGAGCTCAGTCCAGTGTGTAAAGTATGGTGCTGAAGGCGGTTCAGTGTGTTGAGTGGACTGCTGTGGTGCTGGAGCTTCCTCACATCAGACTGGTTGTGTGATGCTGCTGGCTTGGTGTGGTTCGGTTGTCGTCCACTCTCCGGGAAGAGTCCTGTCCTGTGAGATCAGAAACAAGTCAGGAATCTGGATCCTTCTGTTAGTCTGCTGTCAGTGTCTCCCAGACTTCAGCTATAATAATCAACTATGAAGACTAATTCATGTTGAAATAAATCTGCATTGATCAGTGGTGTCACAGGTTATATGAGTCTGGAAAACATGTGTAGGCTTCATCTTGGACACTACTGAAGCTGGCTGCAGCTACATATTTACTGCGGTAACAATCTTCTTGTCTAACTGTTGGCTAGAAAATCAATATGCATATTTCCCAAAATGACAAAATGTTCCTTTAGAGAGCAGCTTACTTACGTCGTCCATAAAAACACAGGCGTTTCCGTCCGTTCTGTCCGTCTTGTGGTCCGTCATCCATCTGACCTGGTCGGGAATCAGCATTTCTTCATTGTTGTAAAGGAGCCGCTGAACTACAGCAACACTCAGTCTGAGTCTCTGTAAAAATACAAATAAATAATGGTGTTTTATATAACCTTCAACTGATTTACTACTGAAGAAGATTCATGTTAACCAACATCAGTATGAGACTGAACACAGGATCATGTTACATGGCTGAATTTATGTTTTTTTGACTCATATAAACATGAGATCAGTCCAGTGTGTAAAGTGTGGAGCTGAAGGTGGTTCAGTGTGTTGAGTGGACTGCTGTGGTGCTGGAACTTCCTCACATCAGACTGCTTTTGTGATGCTGCTGGCTTGGTGTGGTTCGGTTCATGTCCACTCTCCGGGAAGAGTCCTGTCCTGTGAGATCAGAAACAAGTCAGAAATCTGGATCCTTCTCTTAGTCTGCTGTCAGTGTCTCCCAGACTTCAGCTATAATAATCAACTATGAAGACTAATTCATGTTAAAATAAATCTGCATTGATCAGTGGTGTCATATGTTATATGAGTCTGGAAAACATGTGTAGGCTTCATCTTTGACACTACTGAAGCTGGCTGCAGCTACATATTTACAGTGGTAACAAACGTCTTGTCTAACTGTTGGCTATAAAATCAATATTCATATTTCCCAAAATGACAAAATGTTCCCTTAGAGAGCAGCTTACTTACGTCGTCCATAAAAACACAGGCGTTTCCGTCCGTTCTGTCCGTCTTGTGGTCCGTCATCCATCTGACCTGGTCGGGAATCAGCATTTCTTCATTGTTGTAAAGATGTAAAGGAGCCGCTGAACTACAGCAACACTCAGTCTGAGTCTCTGTAAAAATACAAATAAATAATGGTGTTTTATATAACCTTCAACTGATTTACTACTGACGAAGATTCATGTTAACAAACATCAGTATGAGACTGAACACAGGATCATGTTACATGGCTGAGTTTTTGTTTTTTTGACTCATATAAACATGAGATCAGTCCAGTGTGTAAAGTGTGGAGCTGAAGGCGGTTCAGTGTGTTGAGTGGACTGCTGTGGTGCTGGAGCTCCAGTGTGTAAAGTATGGTGCTGAAGGCGGTTCAGTGTGTTGAGTGGACTGCTGTGGTGCTGGAGTTTCCTCACATCAGACTGGTTGTGTGATGCTGCTGGCTTGGTGTGGTTCGGTTGTCGTCCACTCTCCGGGAAGAGTCCTGTCCTGTGAGATCAGAAACAAGTCAGGAATGTGGATCCTTCTCTAAGTCTGCTGTCAGTGTCTCCAAGAGATTCAGCTATAATAATCAACTATGAAGACTAATTCATGTTGAAATAAATCTGCATTAATCAGTGGTGTCAAAGATTATATGAGTCTGGAAAACATGTGTAGGCTTCATCTTGGACACTACTGAAGCTGGCTGCAGCTACATATTTACTGCGGTAACAATCTTCTTGTCTAACTGTTGGCTAGAAAATCAATATGCATATTTCCCAAAATGACAAAATGTTCCTTTCGAGTGCAGCTTACTTACGTCGTCCATAAAAACACAGGCGTTTCCGTCCGTTCTGTCCGTCTTGTGGTCCGTCATCCATCTGACCTGGTCGGGAATCAGCATTTCTTCATTGTTGTAAAGGAGCCGCTGAACGACAGCAACACTCAGTCTGAGTCTCTGTAAAAATACAAATAAATAATGGTGTTTTATATAACCTTCAACTGATTTACTACTGAAGAAGATTCATGTTAACCAACATCAGTATGAGACTGAACACAGGATCATGTTACATGGCTGAATTTATGTTTTTTTGACTCATATAAACATGAGATCAGTCCAGTGTGTAAAGTGTGGAGCTGAAGGCGGTTCAGTGTGTTGAGTGGACTGCTGTGGTGCTGGAGCTTCCTCACATCAGACTGGTTGTGTGATGCTGCTGGCTTGGTGTGGTTCGGTTCATGTCCACTCTCCGGGAAGAGTCCTGTCCTGTGAGATCAGAAACAAGTCAGAAATCTGGATCCTTCTCTTAGTCTGCTGTCAGTGTCTCCCAGACTTCAGCTATAATAATCAACTATGAAGACTAATTCATGTTGAAATAAATCTGCATTGATCAGTGGTGTCATAGGTTATATGAGTCTGGAAAACATGTGTAGGCTTCATCTTTGACACTACTGAAGCTGGCTGCAGCTACATATTTACAGTGGTAACAAACTTCTTGTCTAACTGTTGGCTAGAAAATCAATATGCATATTTCCCAAAATGACAAAATGTTCCTTTCGAATGCAGCTTACTTACGTCGTCCATAAAAACACAGGCGTTTCCGTCCGTTCTGTCCGTCTTGTGGTCCGTCATCCATCTGACCTGGTCGGGAATCAGCATTTCTTCATTGTTGTAAAGGAGCCGCTGAACTACAGCAACACTCAGTCTGAGTCTCAGTAAAAATACAAATAAATAATGGTGTTTTATATAACCTTCAAATAATTTACTACTGAAGAAGATTCATGTTAACCAACATCAGTATGAGACTGAACACAGGATCATGTTACATGGCTGAATTTATGTTTTTTTGACTGATATAAACATGAGATCAGTCCAGTGTGTAAAGTGTGGAGCTGAAGGCGGTTCAGTGTGTTGAGTGGACTGCTGTGGTGCTGGAGCTTCCTCACATCAGACTGGTTGTGTGATGCTGCTGGCTTGGTGTGGTTCGGTTGTCGTCCACTCTCCGGGAAGAGTCCTGTCCTGTGAGATCAGAAACAAGTCAGGAAAGTGGATCCTTCTCTTAGTCTGCTGTCAGTGACTCCCAGACTTCAGCTATAATGATCAACTATGAAGACTAATTCATGTTGAAATAAATCTGCATTGATCAGTGGTGTCACAGGTTATATGAGTCTGGAAAACATGTGTAGGCTTCAGATTGGACACTACTGAAGCTGGCTGCAGCTACATATTTACAGTGGTACCAACCTTGTTGTCTAACTGTTGGCTAGAAAATCAATATTCATATTTCCCAAAATGACAAAATGTTCCTTTCAATGTACAGCTTACTTACGTCGTCCATGAAAACACAGGCGTTTCCGTCCGTTCTGTCCGTCTTGAGGTCCGTCATCCATCTGACCTGGTCGGGAATCAGCATTTCTTCATTGTTGTAAAGGGAAAGGAGCCGCTGAACTACAGCAACACTCAGTCTGAGTCTCTGTAAAAATACAAATAAATAATGGTGTTTTATATAACCTTCAACTGATTTACTACTGAAGAAGATTCATGTTAACAAACATCAGTATGAGACTGAACACAGGATCATGTTACATGGCTGAGTTGTTGTTTTTTTGACTAATGTAAACATGAGATCAGTCCAGTGTGTAAAGTGTGGAGCTGAAGGTGGTTCAGTGTGTTGAGTGGACTGCTGTGGTGCTGGAACTTCCTCACATCAGACTGGTTGTGTGATGCTGCTGGCTTGGTGTGGTTCGGTTCATGTCCACTCTCCGGGAAGAGTCCTGTCCTGTGAGATCAGAAACAAGTCAGGAATATGGATCCTTCTCTAAGTCTGCTGTCAGTGTCTCAAAGAGAGTCAGCTATAATAATCAACTATGAAGACTAATTCATGTTGAAATAAATCTGCATTAATCAGCGGTGTCAAAGATTACATGAGTCTGGAAAACATGTGTAGGCTTCATCTTGGACACTACTGAAGCTGGCTGCAGCTACATATTTACTGCGGTAACAATCTTCTTGTCTAACTGTTGGCGAGAAAATCAATATGCATATTTCCCAAAATGACAAAATGTTCCTTTCGAATGCAGCTTACTTACGTCGTCCATAAAAACACAGGCGTTTCCGTCCGTTCTGTCCGTCTTGTGGTCCGTCATCCATCTGACCTGGTCGGGAATCAGCATTTCTTCATTGTTGCAAAGGTGTAAAGGAGCTCCTGAACTACAGCAACACTCAGTCTGAGTCTCAGTAAAAATACAAATAAATAATGGTGTTTTATATAACCTTCAACTGATTTACGACTGAAGAAGATTCATGTTAACCAACATCAGTATGAGACTGAACACAGGATCATGTTACATGGCTGAATTTATGTTTTTTTGACTGATATAAACATGAGATCAGTCCAGTGTGTAAAGCTGAGGACCTGAAGGCGGTTCAGTGTGTTGAGTGGACTGCTGTGGTGCTGGAGCTTCCTCACATCAGACTGCTTGTGTGATGCTGCTGGCTTGGTGTGGTTCGGTTGTCGTCCACTCTCCGGGAAGAGTCCTGTCCTGTGAGATCAGAAACAAGTCAGGAATGTGGATCCTTCTCTAAGTCTGCTGTCAGTGTCTCAAAGAGAGTCAGCTATAATAATCAACTACGAAGACTAATTAATGTTGAAATAAATCTGCATTAATCAGCGGTGTCAAAGATTACATGAGTCTGGAAAACATGTGTAGGCTTCATCTTGGACACTACTGAAGCTGGCTGCAGCTACATATTTACTGCGGTAACAATCTTCTTGTCTAACTGTTGGCTAGAAAATCAATATGCATATTTCCCAAAATGACAAAATGTTCCTTTCGAGTGCAGCTTACTTACGTCGTCCATGAAAACACAGGCGTTTCCGTCCGTTCTGTCCGTCTTGTGGTCC
The DNA here is from genome assembly GCA_947000775.1 of Pterois miles. NCBI lineage: Eukaryota > Metazoa > Chordata > Actinopteri > Perciformes > Scorpaenidae > Pterois > Pterois miles. Next base: position 47,080 of record CAMQGK010000631.1, on the reverse strand, counting down.
GTCATCCATCTGACCTGGTCGGGAATCAGCATTTCTTCATTGTTGTAAAGGAGCCGCTGAACTACAGCAAAACTCAGTCTGAGTCTCTGTAAAAATACAAATAAATAATGGTGTTTTATATAACCTTCAACTGATTTACTACTGAAGAAGATTCATGTTAACCAACATCAGTATGAGACTGAACACAGGATCATGTTACATGGCTGAATTTATGTTTTTTTGACTCATATAAACATGAGATCAGTCCAGTGTGTAAAGTGTGGAGCTGAAGGCGGTTCAGTGTGTTGAGTGGACTGCTGTGGTGCTGGAGCTTCCTCACATCAGACTGGTTGTGTGATGCTGCTGGCTTGGTGTGGTTCGGTTCATGTCCACTCTCCGGGAAGAGTCCTGTCCTGTGAGATCAGAAACAAGTCAGAAATCTGGATCCTTCTCTTAGTCTGCTGTCAGTGTCTCCCAGACTTCAGCTATAATAATCAACTATGAAGACAAATTCATGTTGAAATAAATCTGCATTGATCAGTGGTGTCATAGGTTATATGAGTCTGGAAAACATGTGTAGGCTTCATCTTTGACACTACTGAAGCTGGCTGCAGCTACATATTTACAGTGGTAACAAACGTCTTGTCTAACTGTTGGCTATAAAATCAATATTCATATTTCCCAAAATGACAAAATGTTCCCTTAGAGAGCAGCTTACTTATGTCGTCCATAAAAACACAGGCGTTTCCGTCCGTTCTGTCCGTCTTGTGGTCCGTCATCCATCTGACCTGGTCGGGAATCAGCATTTCTTCATTGTTGTAAAGGAGCCGCTGAACTACAGCAACACTCAGTCTGAGTCTCTGTAAAAATACAAATAAATAATGGTGTTTTATATAACCTTCAACTGATTTATGACTGAAGAAGATTCATGTTAACCAACATCAGTATGAGACAGAACACAGGATCATGTTACATGGCTGAGTTTTTGTTTTTTTGACAAATATAAACATGAGATCAGTCCAGCATGTAAAGCTGAAGACCTGAAGGCGGTTCAGTGTGTTGAGTGGACTGCTGTGGTGCTGGAGCTTCCTCACATCAGACTGGTTGTGTGATGCTGCTGGCTTGGTGTGGTTCGGTTGTCGTCCACTCTCCGGGAAGAGTCCTGTCCTGTGAGATCAGAAACAAGTCAGGAAAGTGGATCCTTCTCTTAGTCTGCTGTCAGTGACTCCCAGACTTCAGCTATAATGATCAACTATGAAGACTAATTCATGTTGAAATAAATCTGCATTGATCAGTGGTGTCACAGGTTATATGAGTCTGGAAAACATGTGTAGGCTTCATCTTGGACACTACTGAAGCTGGCTGCATCTACATATTTACAGTGGTACCAACCTTGTTGTCTAACTGTTGGCTAGAAAATAAATATTCATATTTCCCAAAATGACAAAATGTTCCTTTAATGTGCAGCTTACTTACGTCGTCCATGAAAACACAGGCGTTTCCGTCCGTTCTGTCCGTCTTGAGGTCCGTCATCCATCTGACCTGGTCGGGAATCAGCATTTCTTCATTGTTGTAAAGGAGCCGCTGAACTACAGCAACACTCAGTCTGAGTCTCTGTAAAAATACAAATAAATAATGGTGTTTTATATAACCTTCAACTGATTTACTACTGAAGAAGATTCATGTTAACCAACATCAGTATGAGACTGAACACAGGATCATGTTACATGGCTGAATTTATGTTTTTTTGACTCATATAAACATGAGATCAGTCCAGTGTGTAAAGTGTGGAGCTGAAGGTGGTTCAGTGTGTTGAGTGGACTGCTGTGGTGCTGGAGCTTCCTCACATCAGACTGGTTGTGTGATGCTGCTGGCTTGGTGTGGTTCGGTTGTCGTCCACTCTCCGGGAAGAGTCCTGTCCTGTGAGATCAGAAACAAGTCAGGAATCTGGATCCTTCTGTTAGTCTGCTGTCAGTGTCTCCCAGACTTCAGCTATAATAATCAACTATGAAGACTAATTCATGTTGAAATAAATCTGCATTGATCAGTGGTGTCACAGGTTATATGAGTCTGGAAAACATGTGTAGGCTTCATCTTGGACACTACTGAAGCTGGCTGCAGCTACATATTTACTGCGGTAACAATCTTCTTGTCTAACTGTTGGCTAGAAAATCAATATGCATATTTCCCGAAATGACAAAATGTTCCTTTCGAATGCAGCTTACTTACGTCGTCCATAAAAACACAGGCGTTTCCGTCCGTTCTGTCCGTCTTGTGGTCCGTCATCCATCTGACCTGGTCAGGAATCAGCATTTCTTCATTGATGTAAAGGTGTAAAGGAGCCACTGAACTACAGCAACACTCAGTCTGAGTCTCTGTAAAAATACAAATAAATAATGGTGTTTTATATAACCTTCAACTGATTTACTACTGAAGAAGATTCATGTTAACCAACATCAGTATGAGACTGAACACAGGATCATGTTACATGGCTGAATTTATGTTTTTTTGACTCATATAAACATGAGATCAGTCCAGTGTGTAAAGTGTGGAGCTGAAGGCGGTTCAGTGTGTTGAGTGGACTGCTGTGGTGCTGGAGCTTCCTCACATCAGACTGGTTGTGTGATGCTGCTGGCTTGGTGTGGTTCGGTTCATGTCCACTCTCCGGGAAGAGTCCTGTCCTGTAAGATCAGAAACAAGTCAGAAATCTGGATCCTTCTCTTAGTCTGCTGTCAGTGTCTCCCAGACTTCAGCTATAATAATCAACTATGAAGACTAATTCATGTTGAAATAAATCTGCATTGATCAGTGGTGTCATAGGTTATATGAGTCTGGAAAACATGTGTAGGCTTCATCTTGGACACTACTGAAGCTGGCTGCAGCTACATATTTACAGTGGTAACAAACGTCTTGTCTAACTGTTGGCTATAAAATCAATATTCATATTTCCCAAAATGACAAAATGTTCCCTTAGAGAGCAGCTTACTTACGTCGTCCATAAAAACACAGGCGTTTCCGTCCGTTCTGTCCGTCTTGTGGTCCGTCATCCATCTGACCTGGTCGGGAATCAGCATTTCTTCATTGTTGTAAAGGAGCCGCTGAACTACAGCAACACTCAGTCTGAGTCTCTGTACAAACACTAATAAATAATGGTGTTTTATATAAACTTCAACTGATTTACTACTGAAGAAGATTCATGTTAACCAACATCAGTATGAGACTGAACACAGGATCATGTTACATGGCTGAATTTATGTTTTTTTGACTGATATAAACATGAGATCAGTCCAGTGTGTAAAGTATGGTGCTGAAGGCGGTTCAGTGTGTTGAGTGGACTGCTGTGGTGCTGGAGCTTCCTCACATCAGACTGCTTGTGTGATGCTGCTGGCTTGGTGTGGTTCGGTTGTCGTCCACTCTCCGGGAAGAGTCCTGTCCTGTGAGATCAGAAACAAGTCAGGAAAGTGGATCCTTCTCTTAGTCTGCTGTCAGTGACTCCCAGACTTCAGCTATAATGATAAACTATGAAGACTAATTCATGTTGAAATAAATCTGCATTGATCAGTGGTGTCACAGGTTATATGAGTCTGGAAAACATGTGTAGGCTTCAGATTGGACACTACTGAAGCTGGCTGCAGCTACATATTGACAGTGGTACCAACCTTGTTGTCTAACTGTTGGCTAGAAAATCAATATGCATATTTCCCAAAATGACAAAATTTTCCTTTAATGTACAGCTTACTTACGTCGTCAATGAAAACACAGGCGTTTCCGTCCGTTCTGTCCGTCTTGTGGTCCGTCATCCATCTGACCTGGTCGGGAATCAGCATTTCTTCATTGTTGTAAAGGAGCCGCTGAACTACAGCAACACTCAGTCTGAGTCTCTGTAAAAATACAAATAAATAATGGTGTTTTATATAACCTTCAACTGATTTACTACTGAAGAAGATTCATGTTAACCAAAATCAGTCTGAGACTGAACACAGGATCATGTTACATGGCTGAATTTATGTTTTTTTGACTCATATAAACTTGAGATCAGTCCAGTGTGTAAAGTGTGGAGCTGAAGGCGGTTCAGTGTGTTGAGTGGACTGCTGTGGTGCTGGAGCTTCCTCACATCAGACTGGTTGTGTGATGCTGTTGGCTTGGTGTGGTTCGGTTCATGTCCACTCTCCGGGAAGAGTCCTGTCCTGTGAGATCAGAAACAAGTCAGAAATCTGGATCCTTCTGTTAGTCTGCTGTCAGTGTCTCCCAGACATCAGCTATAATAATCAACTATGAAGACTAATTCATGTTGAAATAAATCTGCATTGATCAGTGGTGTCATAGGTTATATGAGTCTGGAAAACATGTGTAGGCTTCATCTTTGATACTACAAAAGCTGGCTGCAGCTACATATTTACAGTGGTAACAAACGTCTTGTCTAACTGTTGACTATAAAATCAATATTCATATTTCCCAAAATGAAAAAATGTTCCTTTAGAGAGCAGCTTACTTACGTCGTCCATAAAAACACAGGCGTTTCCGTCCGTTCTGTCCGTCTTGTGGTCCGTCATCCATCTGACCTGGTCGGGAATCAGCATTTCTTCATTGTTGTAAAGATGTAAAGGAGCCGCTGAACTACAGCAACACTCAGTCTGAGTCTCTGTAAAAATACAAATAAATAATGGTGTTTTATATAAACTTCAACTGATTTACTACTGAAGAAGATTCATGTTAACCAACATCAGTATGAGACTGAACACAGGATCATGTTACATGGCTGAATTTATGTTTTTTTGACTGATATAAACATGAGATCAGTCCAGTGTGTAAAGTGTGGTGCTGAAGGCGGTTCAGTGTGTTGAGTGGACTGCTGTGGTGCTGGAGCTTCCTCACATCAGACTGGTTGTGTGATGCTGCTGGCTTGGTGTGGTTCGGTTGTCGTCCACTCTCCGGGAAGAGTCCTGTCCTGTGAGATCAGAAACAAGTCAGGAATCTGGATCCTTCTCTAAGTCTGCTGTCAGTGTCTCAAAGAGAGTCAGCTATAATAATCAACTACGAAGACTAATTCATGTTGAAATATATCTGCATTAATTAGCGGTGTCAAAGATTACATGAGTCTGGAAAACATGTGTAGGCTTCATCTTGGACACTACTGAAGCTGGCTGCAGCTACATATTTACTGCGGTAACAATCTTCTTGTCTAACTGTTGGCTAGAAAATCAATATGCATATTTCCCAAAATGACAAAATGTTCCTTTCGAATGCAGCTTACTTACGTCGTCCATAAAAACACAGGCGTTTCCGTCCGTTCTGTCCGTCTTGTGGTCCGTCATCCATCTGACCTGGTCGGGAATCAGCATTTCTTCATTGTTGTAAAGGAGCCGCTGAACTACAGCAACACTCAGTCTGAGTCTCTGTAAAAATACAAATAAATAATGGTGTTTTATATAACCTTCAACTGATTTACTACTGAAGAAGATTCATGTTAACCAACATCAGTATGAGACTGAACACAGGATCATGTTACATGGCTGAATTTATGTTTTTTTGACTGATATAAACATGAGATCAGTCCAGTGTGTAAAGTGTGGTGCTGAAGGCGGTTCAGTGTGTTGAGTGGACTGCTGTGGTGCTGGAGCTTCCTCACATCAGACTGGTTGTGTGATGCTGCTGGCTTGGTGTGGTTCTGTTGTCGTCCACTCTCCGGGAAGAGTCCTGTCCTGTGAGATCAGAAACAAGTCAGGAATGTGGATCCTTCTCTAAGTCTGCTGTCAGTGTCTCAAAGAGAGTCAGCTATAATAATCAACTATGAAGACTAATTCATGTTGAAATAAATCTGCATTAATCAGCGGTGTCAAAGATTACATGAGTCTGGAAAACATGTGTAGGCTTCATCTTGGACACTACTGAAGCTGGCTGCAGCTACATATTTACTGCGGTAACAATCTTCTTGTCTAACTGTTGGCTAGAAAATCAATATGCATATTTCCCAAAATGACAAAATGTTCCTTTAGAGTGCAGCTTACTTACGTCGTCCATGAAAACACAGGCTTTTCCGTCCGTTCTGTCCGTCTTGTGGTCCGTCATCCATCTGACCTGGTCGGGAATCAGCATTTCTTCATTGTTGTAAAGGAGCCGCTGAACTACAGCAACACTCAGTCTGAGTCTCTGTAAAAATACAAATAAATAATGGTGTTTTATATAACCTTCAACTGATTTACTACTGAAGAAGATTCATGTTAACCACCATCAGTATGACAGAGAACACAGGATCATGTTACATGGCTGAGTTTTTGTTTTTTTGACAAATATAAACATGAGATCAGTCCAGCGTGTAAAGCTGAAGACCTGAAGGCGGTTCAGTGTGTTGAGTGGACTGCTGTGGTGCTGGAGCTTCCTCACATCAGACTGGTTGCGTGATGCTGCTGGCTTGGTGTGGTTCGGTTGTCGTCCACTCTCCGGGAAGAGTCCTGTCCTGTGAGATCAGAAACAAGTCAGGAAAGTGGATCCTTCTCTTAGTCTGCTGTCAGTGACTCCCAGACTTCAGCTATAATGATCAACTATGAAGACTAATTCATGTTGAAATAAATCTGCATTGATCAGTGGTGTCACAGGTTATATGAGTCTGGAAAACATGTGTAGGCTTCATCTTGGACACTACTGAAGCTGGCTGCATCTACATATTTATAGTGGTACCAACCTTGTTGTCTAACTGTTGGCTAGAAAATAAATATTCATATTACCCAAAATGACAAAATGTTCCTTTAATGTGCAGCTTACTTACGTCGTCCATGAAAACACAGGCGTTTCCGTCCGTTCTGTCCGTCTTGTGGTCCGTCATCCATCTGACCTGGTCAGGAATCAGCATTTCTTCATTGATGTAAAGGTGTAAAGGAGCCGCTGAACTACAGCAACACTCAGTCTGAGTTTCTGTACAAACACTAATAAATAATGGTGTTTTATATAAACTTCAACTGATTTACTACTGAAGAAGATTCATGTTAACCAACATCAGTATGAGACTGAACACAGGATCATGTTACATGGCTGAATTTATGTTTTTTTGACTGATATAAACATGACATCAGTCCAGTGTGTAAAGTGTGGAGCTGAAGGTGGTTCAGTGTGTTGAGTGGACTGCTGTGGTGCTGGAGCTCAGTCCAGTGTGTAAAGTGTGGAGCTGAAGGCGGTTCAGTGTGTTGAGTGGACTGCTGTGGTGCTGGAGCTCAGTCCAGTGTGTAAAGTATGGTGCTGAAGGCGGTTCAGTGTGTTGAGTGGACTGCTGTGGTGCTGGAGCTTCCTCACATCAGACTGGTTGTGTGATGCTGCTGGCTTGGTGTGGTTCTGTTGTCGTCCACTCTCCGGGAAGAGTCCTGTCCTGTGAGATCAGAAACAAGTCAGGAATGTGGATCCTTCTCTTAGTCTGCTGTCAGTGACTCCCAGAGATTCAGCTATAATGATCAACTATGAAGACTAATTCATGTTGAAATAAATCTGCATTGATCAGTGGTGTCACAGGTTGTATGAGTCTGGAAAACATGTGTAGGCTTCATCTTGGACACTACTGAAGCTGGCTGCAGCTACATATTTACTGTGGGAACAATCTTCTTGTCTAAGTGTTGGCTAGAAAATCAATATGCATATGTCCCAAAAGGAAAAAAATCTTCCTTTAGAGAGCAGCTTACTTAGGTCGTCCAGGAAAACACAGGCGTTTCCGTCCGTTCTGTCCGTCTTGTGGTCCGTCATCCATCTGACCTGGTCGGGAATCAGCATTTCTTCATTGTTGTAAAGATGTAAAGGAGCCGCTGAACTACAGCAACACTCAGTCTGAGTCGCTGTAAAAACACAAATAAATAATGGTGTTTTATATAACCTTCAACTGATTTACTACTGAAGAAGATTCATGTTAACCAAAATCAGTCTGAGACTGAACACAGGATCATGTTACATGGCTGAATTTATGTTTTTTTGACTCATAAACATGAGATCAGTCCAGTGTGTAAAGTGTGGAGCTGAAGGCAGTTCAGTGTGTTGAGTGGACTGCTGTGGTGCTGGAGCTTCCTAACATCAGACTGGTTGTGTGATGCTGCTGGCTTGGTGTGGTTCGGTTCATGTCCACTCTCCGGGAAGAGTCCTGTCCTGTGAGATCAGAAACAAGTCAGAAATCTGGATCCTTCTCTTAGTCTGCTGTCAGTGTCTCCCAGACTTCAGCTATAATAATCAACTATGAAGACCAATTCATGTTGAAATAAATCTGCATTGATCAGTGGTGTCATAGGTTATATGAGTCTGGAAAACATGTGTAGGCTTCATCTTTGATACTACTGAAGCTGGCTGCAGCTACATATTTACAGTGGTAACAAACGTCTTGTCTAACTGTTGACTATAAAATCAATATTCATATTTCCCAAAATGACAAAATGTTCCTTTAGAGTGCAGCTTACTTACGTCGTCCATAAAAACACAGGCGTTTCCGTCCGTTCTGTCCGTCTTGTGGTCCGTCATCCATCTGACCTGGTCGGGAATCAGCATTTCTTCATTGTTGTAAAGGAGCCGCTGAACTACAGCAACACTCAGTCTGAGTCTCTGTAAAAATACAAATAAATAATGGTGTTTTATATAACCTTCAACTGATTTACTACTGAAGAAGATTCATGTTAACCAAAATCAGTCTGAGACTGAACACAGGATCATGTTACATGGCTGAGTTGTTGTTTTTTTGACTCATATAAACATGAGATCAGTCCAGTGTGTAAAGTGTGGAGCTGAAGGCGGTTCAGTGTGTTGAGTGGACTGCTGTGGTGCTGGAGCTTCCTCACATCAGACTGGTTGTGTGATGCTGCTGGCTTGGTGTGGTTCGGTTGTCGTCCACTCTCCGGAAAGAGTCCTGTCCTGTGAGATCAGAAACAAGTCAGGAATCTGGATCCTTCTGTTAGTCTGCTGTCAGTGTCTCCCAGACTTCAGCTATAATAATCAACTATGAAGACTAATTCATGTTGAAATAAATCTGCATTGATCAGTGGTGTCACAGGTTATATGAGTCTGGAAAACATGTGTAGGCTTCATCTTGGACACTACTGAAGCTGGCTGCAGCTACATATTTACTGCGGTAACAATCTTCTTGTCTAACTGTTGGCTAGAAAATCAATATGCATATTTCCCAAAATGACAAAATGTTCCTTTCGAATGCAGCTTACTTACGTCGTCCATAAAAACACAGGCGTTTCCGTCCGTTCTGTCCGTCTTGTGGTCCGTCATCCATCTGACCTGGTCGGGACTCAGCATTTCTTCATTGTTGCAAAGGTGTAAAGGAGCTCCTGAACTACAGCAACACTCAGTCTGAGTCTCAGTAAAAATACAAATAAATAATGGTGTTTTATATAACCTTCAACTGATTTACTACTGAAGAAGATTCATGTTAACCAACATCAGTATGAGACTGAACACAGGATCATGTTACATGGCTGAATTTATGTTTTTTTGACTGATATAAACATGAGATCAGTCCAGTGTGTAAAGTGTGGAGCTGAAGGTGGTTCAGTGTGTTGAGTGGACTGCTGTGGTGCTGGAGCTTCCTCACATCAGACTGGTTGTGTGATGCTGCTGGCTTGGTGTGGTTCTGTTGTCGTCCACTCTCCGGGAAGAGTCCTGTCCTGTGAGATCAGAAACAAGTCAGGAATCTGGATCCTTCTCTAAGTCTGCTGTCAGTGTCTCAAAGAGAGTCAGCTATAATAATCAACTACGAAGACTAATTCATGTTGAAATATATCTGCATTAATTAGCGGTGTCAAAGATTACATGAGTCTGGAAAACATGTGTAGGCTTCATCTTGGACACTACTGAAGCTGGCTGCAGCTACATATTTACTGCGGTAACAATCTTCTTGTCTAACTGTTGGCTAGAAAATCAATATGCATATTTCCCAAAATGACAAAATGTTCCTTTCGAATGCAGCTTACTTACGTCGTCCATAAAAACACAGGCGTTTCCGTCCGTTCTGTCCGTCTTGTGGTCCGTCATCCATCTGACCTGGTCGGGAATCAGCATTTCTTCATTGATGTAAAGGTGTAAAGGAGCCACTGAACTACAGCAACACTCAGTCTGAGTCTCTGTACAAACACTAATAAATAATGGTGTTTTATATAAACTTCAACTGATTTACTACTGAAGAAGATTCATTTTAACCAACATCAGTATGAGACTGAACACAGGATCATGTTACATGGCTGAATTTATGTTTTTTTGACTGATATAAACATGACATCAGTCCAGTGTGTAAAGTGTGGAGCTGAAGGTGGTTCAGTGTGTTGAGTGGACTGCTGTGGTGCTGGAGCTTCCTCACATCAGACTGCTTGTGTGATGCTGCTGGCTTGGTGTGGTTCGGTTGTCGTCCACTCTCCGGGAAGAGTCCTGTCCTGTGAGATCAGAAACAAGTCAGGAATCTGGATCCTTCTGTTAGTCTGCTGTCAGTGTCTCCCAGACTTCAGCTATAATAATCAACTATGAAGACTAATTCATGTTGAAATAAATCTGCATTGATCAGTGGTGTCACATATTACATGAGTCTGGAAAACATGTGTAGGCTTCATCTTTGACACTACTGAAGCTGGCTGCAGCTACATATTTACAGTGGTAACAAACGTCTTGTCTAACTGTTGACTATAAAATCAATATTCATATTTCCCAAAATGACAAAATGTTCCTTTAGAGAGCAGCTTACTTACGTCGTCCATAAAAACACAGGCGTTTCCGTCCGTTCTGTCCGTCTTGTGGTCCGTCATCCATCTGACCTGGTCGGGAATCAGCATTTCTTCATTGTTGTAAAGGAGCCGCTGAACTACAGCAACACTCAGTCTGAGTCTCTGTACAAACACTAATAAATAATGGTGTTTTATATAAACTTCAACTGATTTACTACTGAAGAAGATTCATGTTAACCAACATCAGTATGAGACTGAACACAGGATCATGTTACATGGCTGAATTGTTGTTTTTTTGACTGATATAAACATGAGATCAGTCCAGTGTGTAAAGTGTGGTGCTGAAGGCGGTTCAGTGTGTTGAGTGGACTGCTGTGGTGCTGGAGCTTCCTCACATCAGACTGGTTGTGTGATCCTGCTGGCTTGGTGTGGTTCTGTTGTCGTCCACTCTCCGGGAAGAGTCCTGTCCTGTGAGATCAGAAACAAGTCAGGAATGTGGATCCTTCTCTTAGTCTGCTGTCAGTGACTCCCAGAGATTCAGCTATAATGATCAACTATGAAGACTAATTCATGTTGAAATAAATCTGCATTGATCAGTGGTGTCACAGGTTATATGAGTCTGGAAAACATGTGTAGGCTTAATCTTGGACACTACTGAAGCTGGCTGCAGCTACATATTTACTGTGGGAACAATCTTCTTGTCTAAGTGTTGGCTAGAAAATCAATATGCATATGTCCCAAAAGGATAAAATTTTCCTTTAGAGAGCAGCTTACTTAGGTCGTCCAGGAAAACACAGGCGTTTCCGTCCGTTCTGTCAGTCTTGTGGTCCGTCATCCATCTGACTTGGTCGGGAATCAGCATTTCTTCATTGTTGTAAAGGAGCCGCTGAACTACAGCAACACTCAGTCTGAGTCTCTGTAAAAATACAAATAAATAATGGTGTTTTATATAACCTTCAACTGATTTATGACTGAAGAAGATTCATGTTAACCAACATCAGTATGAGACAGAACACAGGATCATGTTACATGGCTGAGTTTTTGTTTTTTTGACAAATATAAACATGAGATCAGTCCAGCGTGTAAAGCTGAAGACCTGAAGGCGGTTCAGTGTGTTGAGTGGACTGCTGTGGTGCTGGAGCTCAGTCCAGTGTGTAAAGTATGGTGCTGAAGGCGGTTCAGTGTGTTGAGTGGACTGCTGTGGTGCTGGAGCTTCCTCACATCAGACTGGTTGTGTGATGCTGCTGGCTTGGTGTGGTTCGGTTGTCGTCCACTCTCCGGAAAGAGTCCTGTCCTGTGAGATCAGAAACAAGTCAGGAATCTGGATCCTTCTGTTAGTCTGCTGTCAGTGTCTCCCAGACTTCAGCTATAATAATCAACTATGAAGACTAATTCATGTTGAAATAAATCTGCATTGATCAGTGGTGTCACAGGTTATATGAGTCTGGAAAACATGTGTAGGCTTCATCTTGGACACTACTGAAGCTGGCTGCAGCTACATATTTACTGCGGTAACAATCTTCTTGTCTAACTGTTGGCTAGAAAATCAATATGCATATTTCCCAAAATGACAAAATGTTCCTTTCGAATGCAGCTTACTTACGTCGTCCATAAAAACACAGGCGTTTCCGTCCGTTCTGTCCGTCTTGTGGTCCGTCATCCATCTGACCTGGTCGGGACTCAGCATTTCTTCATTGTTGCAAAGGTGTAAAGGAGCTCCTGAACTACAGCAACACTCAGTCTGAGTCTCAGTAAAAATACAAATAAATAATGGTGTTTTATATAACCTTCAACTGATTTACTACTGAAGAAGATTCATGTTAACCAACATCAGTATGAGACTGAACACAGGATCATGTTACATGGCTGAATTTATGTTTTTTTGACTGATATAAACATGAGATCAGTCCAGTGTGTAAAGTGTGGAGCTGAAGGTGGTTCAGTGTGTTGAGTGGACTGCTGTGGTGCTGGAGCTTCCTCACATCAGACTGGTTGTGTGATGCTGCTGGCTTGGTGTGGTTCTGTTGTCGTCCACTCTCCGGGAAGAGTCCTGTCCTGTGAGATCAGAAACAAGTCAGGAATCTGGATCCTTCTCTAAGTCTGCTGTCAGTGTCTCAAAGAGAGTCAGCTATAATAATCAACTACGAAGACTAATTCATGTTGAAATATATCTGCATTAATTAGCGGTGTCAAAGATTACATGAGTCTGGAAAACATGTGTAGGCTTCATCTTGGACACTACTGAAGCTGGCTGCAGCTACATATTTACTGCGGTAACAATCTTCTTGTCTAACTGTTGGCTAGAAAATCAATATGCATATTTCCCAAAATGACAAAATGTTCCTTTCGAATGCAGCTTACTTACGTCGTCCATAAAAACACAGGCGTTTCCGTCCGTTCTGTCCGTCTTGTGGTCCGTCATCCATCTGACCTGGTCGGGAATCAGCATTTCTTCATTGATGTAAAGGTGTAAAGGAGCCACTGAACTACAGCAACACTCAGTCTGAGTCTCTGTACAAACACTAATAAATAATGGTGTTTTATATAAACTTCAACTGATTTACTACTGAAGAAGATTCATTTTAACCAACATCAGTATGAGACTGAACACAGGATCATGTTACATGGCTGAATTTATGTTTTTTTGACTGATATAAACATGACATCAGTCCAGTGTGTAAAGTGTGGAGCTGAAGGTGGTTCAGTGTGTTGAGTGGACTGCTGTGGTGCTGGAGCTTCCTCACATCAGACTGCTTGTGTGATGCTGCTGGCTTGGTGTGGTTCGGTTCATGTCCACTCTCCGGGAAGAGTCCTGTCCTGTGAGATCAGAAACAAGTCAGGAATCTGGATCCTTCTGTTAGTCTGCTGTCAGTGTCTCCCAGACTTCAGCTATAATAATCAACTATGAAGACTAATTCATGTTGAAATAAATCTGCATTGATCAGTGGTGTCACATATTACATGAGTCTGGAAAACATGTGTAGGCTTCATCTTTGACACTACTGAAGCTGGCTGCAGCTACATATTTACAGTGGTAACAAACGTCTTGTCTAACTGTTGACTATAAAATCAATATTCATATTTCCCAAAATGACAAAATGTTCCTTTAGAGAGCAGCTTACTTACGTCGTCCATAAAAACACAGGCGTTTCCGTCCGTTCTGTCCGTCTTGTGGTCCGTCATCCATCTGACCTGGTCGGGAATCAGCATTTCTTCATTGTTGTAAAGGAGCCGCTGAACTACAGCAACACTCAGTCTGAGTCTCTGTACAAACACTAATAAATAATGGTGTTTTATATAAACTTCAACTGATTTACTACTGAAGAAGATTCATGTTAACCAACATCAGTATGAGACTGAACACAGGATCATGTTACATGGCTGAATTGTTGTTTTTTTGACTGATATAAACATGAGATCAGTCCAGTGTGTAAAGTGTGGTGCTGAAGGCGGTTCAGTGTGTTGAGTGGACTGCTGTGGTGCTGGAGCTTCCTCACATCAGACTGGTTGTGTGATCCTGCTGGCTTGGTGTGGTTCTGTTGTCGTCCACTCTCCGGGAAGAGTCCTGTCCTGTGAGATCAGAAACAAGTCAGGAATGTGGATCCTTCTCTTAGTCTGCTGTCAGTGACTCCCAGAGATTCAGCTATAATGATCAACTATGAAGACTAATTCATGTTGAAATAAATCTGCATTGATCAGTGGTGTCACAGGTTATATGAGTCTGGAAAACATGTGTAGGCTTAATCTTGGACACTACTGAAGCTGGCTGCAGCTACATATTTACTGTGGGAACAATCTTCTTGTCTAAGTGTTGGCTAGAAAATCAATATGCATATGTCCCAAAAGGATAAAATTTTCCTTTAGAGAGCAGCTTACTTAGGTCGTCCAGGAAAACACAGGCGTTTCCGTCCGTTCTGTCAGTCTTGTGGTCCGTCATCCATCTGACTTGGTCGGGAATCAGCATTTCTTCATTGTTGTAAAGGAGCCGCTGAACTCCAGTAACACTCAGTCTGAGTCTCTTTAAAAATACAAATAAATAATGGTGTTTTAAATAACCTTCAACTGATTTACTACTGAAGAAGATTCATGTTAACAAACATCAGTATGAGACTGAACACAGGATCATGTTACATGGCTGAGTTGTTGTTTTTTTGACTAATGTAAACATGAGATCAGTCCAGTGTGTAAAGTGTGGAGCTGAAGGTGGTTCAGTGTGTTGAGTGGACTGCTGTGGTGCTGGAACTTCCTCACATCAGACTGGTTGTGTGATGCTGCTGGCTTGGTGTGGTTCGGTTCATGTCCACTCTCCGGGAAGAGTCCTGTCCTGTGAGATCAGAAACAAGTCAGGAATGTGGATCCCTCTCTAAGTCTGCTGTCAGTGTCTCAAAGAGAGTCAGCTATAATAATCAACTACGAAGACTAATTCATGTTGAAATATATCTGCATTAATTAGCGGTGTCAAAGATTACATGAGTCTGGAAAACATGTGTAGGCTTCATCTTGGACACTACTGAAGCTGGCTGCAGCTACATATTTACTGCGGTAACAATCTTCTTGTCTAACTGTTGGCTAGAAAATCAATATGCATATTTCCCAAAATGACAAAATGTTCCTTTCGAATGCAGCTTACTTACGTCGTCCATAAAAACACAGGCGTTTCCGTCCGTTCTGTCCGTCTTGTGGTCCGTCATCCATCTGACCTGGTCGGGAATCAGCATTTCTTCATTGTTGTAAAGGAGCCGCTGAACTACAGCAACACTCAGTCTGAGTTTCTGTACAAACACTAATAAATAATGGTGTTTTATATAAACTTCAACTGATTTACTACTGAAGAAGATTCATTTTAACCAACATCAGTATGAGACTGAACACAGGATCATGTTACATGGCTGAATTTATGTTTTTTTGACTGATATAAACATGACATCAGTCCAGTGTGTAAAGTGTGGAGCTGAAGGTGGTTCAGTGTGTTGAGTGGACTGCTGTGGTGCTGGAGCTTCCTCACATCAGACTGGTTGTGTGATGCTGCTGGCTTGGTGTGGTTCTGTTGTCGTCCACTCTCCGGGAAGAGTCCTGTCCTGTGAGATCAGAAACAAGTCAGGAATGTGGATCCTTCTCTAAGTCTGCTGTCAGTGTCTCAAAGAGAGTCAGCTATAATAATCAACTACGAAGACTAATTCATGTTGAAATAAATCTGCATTAATCAGCGGTGTCAAAGATTACATGAGTCTGGAAAACATGTGTAGGCTTCATCTTGGACACTACTGAAGCTGGCTGCAGCTACATATTTACTGCGGTAACAATCTTCTTGTCTAACTGTTGGCTAGAAAATCAATATGCATATTTCCCAAAATGACAAAATGTTCCTTTCGAGTGCAGCTTACTTACGTCGTCCATGAAAACACAGGCGTTTCCGTCCGTTCTGTCCGTCTTGTGGTCCGTCATCCATCTGACCTGGTCGGGAATCAGCATTTCTTCATTGTTGTAAAGATGTAAAGGAGCCGCTGAACTACAGCAACACTCAGTCTGAGTCGCTGTAAAAACACAAATAAATAATGGTGTTTTATATAACCTTCAACTGATTTACTACTGAAGAAGATTCATGTTAACCAACATCAGTATGAGAGTGAACACAGGATCATGTTACATGGCTGAATTTATGTTTTTTTGACTGAAATAAACATGAGATCAGTCCAGTGTGTAAAGTATGGTGCTGAAGGCGGTTCAGTGTGTTGAGTGGACTGCTGTGGTGCTGGAGCTTCCTCACATTAGACTGCTTGTGTGATGCTGCTGGCTTGGTGTGGTTCGGTTGTCGTCCACTCTCCGGGAAGAGTCCTGTCCTGTGAGATCAGAAACAAGTCAGGAATGTGGATCCTTCTCTAAGTCTGCTGTCAGTGTCTCAAAGAGAGTCAGCTATAATAATCAACTACGAAGACTAATTCATGTTGAAATATATCTGCATTAATCAGCGGTGTCAAAGATTACATGAGTCTGGAAAACATGTGTAGGCTTCATCTTTGATACTACTGAAGCTGACTGCAGCTACATATTTACAGTGGTAACAAACGTCTTGTCTAACTGTTGACTATAAAATCAATATTCATATTTCCCAAAATGACAAAATGTTCCTTTAGAGTGCAGCTTACTTACGTCGTCCATAAAAACACAGGCGTTTCCGTCCGTTCTGTCCGTCTTGTGGTCCGTCATCCATCTGACCTGGTCGGGAATCAGCATTTCTTCATTGTTGTAAAGGAGCCGCTGAACTACAGCAACACTCAGTCTGAGTCTCTGTAAAAATACAAATAAATAATGGTGTTTTTTATAACCTTCAACTGATTTACTACTGAAGAAGATTCATGTTAACCAAAATCAGTCTGAGACTGAACACAGGATCATGTTACATGGCTGAATTTATGTTTTTTTGACTCATATAAACTTGAGATCAGTCCAGTGTGTAAAGTGTGGAGCTGAAGGCGGTTCAGTGTGTTGAGTGGACTGCTGTGGTGCTGGAGCTTCCTCACATCAGACTGGTTGTGTGATGCTGCTGGCTTGGTGTGGTTCGGTTCATGTCCACTCTCCGGGAAGAGTCCTGTCCTGTGAGATCAGAAACAAGTCAGAAATCTGGATCCTTCTCTTAGTCTGCTGTCAGTGTCTCCCAGACTTCAGCTATAATAATCAACTATGAAGACTAATTCATGTTGAAATAAATCTGCATTGATCAGTGGTGTCATAGGTTATATGAGTCTGGAAAACATGTGTAGGCTTCATCTTTGACACTACTGAAGCTGGCTGCAGCTACATATTTACAGTGGTAACAAACGTCTTGTCTAACTGTTGGCTGTAAAATCAATATTCATATTTCCCAAAATGACAAAATGTTCCCTTAGAGAGCAGCTTACTTATGTCGTCCATAAAAACACAGGCGTTTCCGTCCGTTCTGTCCGTCTTGTGGTCCGTCATCCATCTGACCTGGTCGGGAATCAGCATTTCTTCATTGTTGTAAAGGAGCCGCTGAACTACAGCAACACTCAGTCTGAGTCTCTGTAAAAATACAAATAAATAATGGTGTTTTATATAACCTTCAACTGATTTATGACTGAAGAAGATTCATGTTAACCAACATCAGTATGAGACAGAACACAGGATCATGTTACATGGCTGAGTTTTTGTTTTTTTGACAAATATAAACATGAGATCAGTCCAGCATGTAAAGCTGAAGACCTGAAGGCGGTTCAGTGTGTTGAGTGGACTGTTGTGGTGCTGGAGCTTCCTCACATCAGACTGGTTGTGTGATGCTGCTGGCTTGGTGTGGTTCGGTTGTCGTCCACTCTCCGGGAAGAGTCCTGTCCTGTGAGATCAGAAACAAGTCAGGAATCTGGATCCTTCTGTTAGTCTGCTGTCAGTGTCTCCCAGACTTCAGCTATAATAATCAACTATGAAGACTAATTCATGTTGAAATAAATCTGCATTGATCAGTGGTGTCACAGGTTATATGAGTCTGGAAAACATGTGTAGGCTTCATCTTGGACACTACTGAAGCTGGCTGCAGCTACATATTTACTGCGGTAACAATCTTCTTGTCTAACTGTTGGCTAGAAAATCAATATGCATATTTCCCGAAATGACAAAATGTTCCTTTCGAATGCAGCTTACTTACGTCGTCCATAAAAACACAGGCGTTTCCGTCCGTTCTGTCCGTCTTGTGGTCCGTCATCCATCTGACCTGGTCAGGAATCAGCATTTCTTCATTGATGTAAAGGTGTAAAGGAGCCACTGAACTACAGCAACACTCAGTCTGAGTCTCTGTACAAACACTAATAAATAATGGTGTTTTATATAAACTTCAACTGATTTACTACTGAAGAAGATTCATTTTAACCAACATCAGTATGAGACTGAACACAGGATCATGTTACATGGCTGAATTTATGTTTTTTTGACTGATATAAACATGAGATCAGTCCAGTGTGTAAAGTATGGTGCTGAAGGCGGTTCAGTGTATTGAGTGGACTGCTGTGGTGCTGGAGCTTCCTCACATTAGACTGCTTGTGTGATGCTGCTGGCTTGGTGTGGTTCGGTTGTCGTCCACTCTCCGGGAAGAGTCCTGTCCTGTGAGATCAGAAACAAGTCAGGAATGTGGATCCTTCTCTTAGTCTGCTGTCAGTGACTCCCAGAGATTCAGCTATAATGATCAACTATGAAGACTAATTCATGTTGAAATAAATCTGCATTGATCAGTGGTGTCACAGGTTATATGAGTCTGGAAAACATGTGTAGGCTTCATCTTGGACACTACTGAAGCTGGCTGCAGCTACATATTTACTGTGGGAACAATCTTCTTGTCTAAGTGTTGGCTAGAAAATCAATATGCATATGTCCCAAAAGGATAAAATTTTCCTTTAGAGAGCAGCTTACTTAGGTCGTCCAGGAAAACACAGGCGTTTCCGTCCGTTCTGTCAGTCTTGTGGTCCGTCATCCATCTGACTTGGTCGGGAATCAGCATTTCTTCATTGTTGTAAAGGAGCCGCTGAACTCCAGTAACACTCAGTCTGAGTCTCTGTAAAAATACAAATAAATAATGGTGTTTTAAATAACCTTCAACTGATTTACTACTGAAGAAGATTCATGTTAACAAACATCAGTATGAGACTGAACACAGGATCATGTTACATGGCTGAGTTGTTGTTTTTTTGACTAATGTAAACATGAGATCAGTCCAGTGTGTAAAGTGTGGAGCTGAAGGTGGTTCAGTGTGTTGAGTGGACTGCTGTGGTGCTGGAACTTCCTCACATCAGACTGGTTGTGTGATGCTGCTGGCTTGGTGTGGTTCGGTTCATGTCCACTCTCCGGGAAGAGTCCTGTCCTGTGAGATCAGAAACAAGTCAGGAATGTGGATCCCTCTCTAAGTCTGCTGTCAGTGTCTCAAAGAGAGTCAGCTATAATAATCAACTACGAAGACTAATTCATGTTGAAATATATCTGCATTAATTAGCGGTGTCAAAGATTACATGAGTCTGGAAAACATGTGTAGGCTTCATCTTGGACACTACTGAAGCTGGCTGCAGCTACATATTTACAGTGGTAACAACCTTCTTGTCTAACTGTTGGCTATGAAATCAATATTCATATTTCCCAAAATGAAAAAATGTTCCTTTCGAATGCAGCTTACTTACGTCGTCCATAAAAACACAGGCGTTTCCGTCCGTTCTGTCCGTCTTGTGGTCCGTCATCCATCTGACCTGGTCGGGAATCAGCATTTCTTCATTGTTGTAAAGGAGCCGCTGAACTACAGCAACACTCAGTCTGAGTCTCTGTAAAAATACAAATAAATAATGGTGTTTTATATAACCTTCAACTGATTTACTACTGAAGAAGATTCATGTTAACCAACATCAGTATGACACAGAACACAGGATCATGTTACATGGCTGAGTTTATGTTTTTTTGACAAATATAAACATGAGATCAGTCCAGCGTGTAAAGCTGAAGACCTGAAGGCGGTTCAGTGTGTTGAGTGGACTGCTGTGGTGCTGGAGCTTCCTTACATCAGACTGCTTGTGTGATGCTGCTGGCTTGGTGTGGTTCGGTTGTCGTCCACTCTCCGGGAAGAGTCCTGTCCTGTGAGATCAGAAACAAGTCAGGAAAGTGGATCCTTCTCTTAGTCTGCTGTCAGTGACTCCCAGACTTCAGCTATAATGATCAACTATGAAGACTAATTCATGTTGAAATAAATCTGCATTGATCAGTGGTGTCACAGGTTATATGAGTCTGGAAAACATGTGTAGGCTTCATCTTGGACACTACTGAAGCTGGCTGCAGCTACATATTTACTGCGGTAACAATCTTCTTGTCTAACTGTTGGCTAGAAAATCAATATGCATATTTCCCGAAATGACAAAATGTTCCTTTCGAATGCAGCTTACTTACGTCGTCCATAAAAACACAGGCGTTTCCGTCCGTTCTGTCCGTCTTGTGGTCCGTCATCCATCTGACCTGGTCAGGAATCAGCATTTCTTCATTGATGTAAAGGTGTAAAGGAGCCACTGAACTACAGCAACACTCAGTCTGAGTCTCTGTACAAACACTAATAAATAATGGTGTTTTATATAAACTTCAACTGATTTACTACTGAAGAAGATTCATTTTAACCAACATCAGTATGAGACTGAACACAGGATCATGTTACATGGCTGAATTTATGTTTTTTTGACTGATATAAACATGACATCAGTCCAGTGTGTAAAGTGTGGAGCTGAAGGTGGTTCAGTGTGTTGAGTGGACTGCTGTGGTGCTGGAGCTTCCTCACATCAGACTGGTTGTGTGATGCTGCTGGCTTGGTGTGGTTCTGTTGTCGTCCACTCTCCGGGAAGAGTCCTGTCCTGTGAGATCAGAAACAAGTCAGGAATGTGGATCCTTCTCTAAGTCTGCTGTCAGTGTCTCAAAGAGAGTCAGCTATAATAATCAACTACGAAGACTAATTCATGTTGAAATAAATCTGCATTAATCAGCGGTGTCAAAGATTACATGAGTCTGGAAAACATGTGTAGGCTTCATCTTGGACACTACTGAAGCTGGCTGCAGCTACATATTTACTGCGGTAACAATCTTCTTGTCTAACTGTTGGCTAGAAAATCAATATGCATATTTCCCAAAATGACAAAATGTTCCTTTAGAGTGCAGCTTACTTACGTCGTCCATGAAAACACAGGCGTTTCCGTCCGTTCTGTCCGTCTTGTGGTCCGTCATCCATCTGACCTGGTCGGGAATCAGCATTTCTTCATTGTTGTAAAGGAGCCGCTGAACTACAGCAACACTCAGTCTGAGTCTCTGTAAAAATACAAATAAATAATGGTGTTTTATATAACCTTCAACTGATTTACTACTGAAGAAGATTCATGTTAACCAACATCAGTATGAGACTGAACACAGGATCATGTTACATGGCTGAGTTGTTGTTTTTTTGACTAATGTAAACATGAGATCAGTCCAGTGTGTAAAGTGTGGAGCTGAAGGTGGTTCAGTGTGTTGAGTGGACTGCTGTGGTGCTGGAGCTTCCTCACATCAGACTGGTTGTGTGATGCTGCTGGCTTGGTGTGGTTCGGTTGTCGTCCACTCTCCGGGAAGAGTCCTGTCCTGTGAGATCAGAAACAAGTCAGGAATCTGGATCCTTCTGTTAGTCTGCTGTCAGTGTCTCCCAGACTTCAGCTATAATAATCAACTATGAAGACTAATTCATGTTGAAATAAATCTGCATTGATCAGTGGTGTCACAGGTTATATGAGTCTGGAAAACATGTGTAGGCTTCATCTTGGACACTACTGAAGCTGGCTGCAGCTACATATTTACAGTGGTACCAACCTTCTTGTCTAACTGTTGGCTAGAAAATAAATATTCATATTTCCCAAAATGACAAAATGTTCCTTTAATGTGCAGCTTACTTACGTCGTCCATGAAAACACAGGCGTTTCCGTCCGTTCTGTCCGTCTTGAGGTCCGTCATCCATCTGACCTGGTCGGGAATCAGCATTTCTTCATTGTTGCAAAGGTGTAAAGGAGCTCCTGAACTACAGCAACACTCAGTCTGAGTCTCAGTAAAAATACAAATAAATAATGGTGTTTTATATAACCTTCAACTGATTTACTACTGAAGAAGATTCATGTTAACCAACATCAGTATGAGACTGAACACAGGATCATGTTACATGGCTGAATTTATGTTTTTTTGACTGATATAAACATGAGATCAGTCCAGTGTGTAAAGTATGGTGCTGAAGGCGGTTCAGTGTATTGAGTGGACTGCTGTGGTGCTGGAACTTCCTCACATCAGACTGGTTGTGTGATGCTGCTGGCTTGGTGTGGTTCTGTTGTCGTCCACTCTCCGGGAAGAGTCCTGTCCTGTGAGATCAAAAACAAGTCAGGAATGTGGATCCTTCTCTTAGTCTGCTGTCAGTGACTCCCAGAGATTCAGCTATAATGATCAACTATGAAGACTAATTCATGTTGAAATAAATCTGCATTGATCAGTGGTGTCACAGGTTATATGAGTCTGGAAAACATGTGTAGGCTTCATCTTGGACACTACTGAAGCTGGCTGCAGCTACATATTTACTGTGGGAACAATCTTCTTGTCTAAGTGTTGGCTAGAAAATCAATATGCATATGTCCCAAAAGGAAAAAATTTTCCTTTAGAGAGCAGCTTACTTAGGTCGTCCAGGAAAACACAGGCGTTTCCGTCCGTTCTGTCCGTCTTGTGGTCCGTCATCCATCTGACCTGGTCGGGAATCAGCATTTCTTCATTGTTGTAAAGATGTAAAGGAGCCGCTGAACTACAGCAACACTCAGTCTGAGTCGCTGTAAAAACACAAATAAATAATGGTGTTTTATATAACCTTCAACTGATTTACTACTGAAGAAGATTCATGTTAACCAACATCAGTATGAGACTGAACACAGGATCATGTTACATGGCTGAATTTATGTTTTTTTGACTGATATAAACATGAGATCAGTCCAGTGTGTAAAGTGTGGTGCTGAAGGCGGTTCAGTGTGTTGAGTGGACTGCTGTGGTGCTGGAGCTTCCTCACATCAGACTGGTTGTGTGATGCTGCTGGCTTGGTGTGGTTCTGTTGTCGTCCACTCTCCGGGAAGAGTCCTGTCCTGTGAGATCAGAAACAAGTCAGGAATGTGGATCCTTCTCTAAGTCTGCTGTCAGTGTCTCAAAGAGAGTCAGCTATAATAATCAACTACGAAGACTAATTCATGTTGAAATAAATCTGCATTAATCAGCGGTGTCAAAGATTACATGAGTCTGGAAAACATGTGTAGGCTTCATCTTGGACACTACTGAAGCTGGCTGCAGCTACATATTTACTGCGGTAACAATCTTCTTGTCTAACTGTTGGCTAGAAAATCAATATGCATATTTCCCAAAATGACAAAATGTTCCTTTAGAGTGCAGCTTACTTACGTCGTCCATGAAAACACAGGCGTTTCCGTCCGTTCTGTCCGTCTTGTGGTCCGTCATCCATCTGACCTGGTCGGGAATCAGCATTTCTTCATTGTTGTAAAGGAGCCGCTGAACTACAGCAACACTCAGTCTGAGTCTCTGTAAAAATACAAATAAATAATGGTGTTTTATATAACCTTCAACTGATTTACTACTGAAGAAGATTCATGTTAACCAACATCAGTATGAGACTGAACACAGGATCATGTTACATGGCTGAATTTATGTTTTTTTGACTCATATAAACATGAGATCAGTCCAGTGTGTAAAGTGTGGAGCTGAAGGCGGTTCAGTGTGTTGAGTGGACTGCTGTGGTGCTGGAGCTTCCTCACATCAGACTGGTTGTGTGATGCTGCTGGCTTGGTGTGGTTCGGTTCATGTCCACTCTCCGGGAAGAGTCCTGTCCTGTGAGATCAGAAACAAGTCAGAAATCTGGATCCTTCTCTTAGTCTGCTGTCAGTGTCTCCCAGACTTCAGCTATAATAATCAACTATGAAGACTAATTCATGTTGAAATAAATCTGCATTGATCAGTGGTGTCATAGGTTATATGAGTCTGGAAAACATGTGTAGGCTTCATCTTGGACACTACTGAAGCTGGCTGCAGCTACATATTTACAGTGGTAACAAACGTCTTGTCTAACTGTTGGCTATAAAATCAATATTCATATTTCCCAAAATGACAAAATGTTCCCTTAGAGAGCAGCTTACTTACGTCGTCCATAAAAACACAGGCGTTTCCGTCCGTTCTGTCCGTCTTGTGGTCCGTCATCCATCTGACCTGGTCGGGAATCAGCATTTCTTCATTGTTGTAAAGGAGCCGCTGAACTACAGCAACACTCAGTCTGAGTCTCTGTACAAACACTAATAAATAATGGTGTTTTATATAAACTTCAACTGATTTACTACTGAAGAAGATTCATGTTAACCAACATCAGTATGAGACTGAACACAGGATCATGTTACATGGCTGAATTTATGTTTTTTTGACTGATATAAACATGAGATCAGTCCAGTGTGTAAAGTATGGTGCTGAAGGCGGTTCAGTGTGTTGAGTGGACTGCTGTGGTGCTGGAGCTTCCTCACATCAGACTGGTTGTGTGATGCTGCTGGCTTGGTGTGGTTCTGTTGTCGTCCACTCTCCGGGAAGAGTCCTGTCCTGTGAGATCAGAAACAAGTCAGGAATGTGGATCCTTCTCTTAGTGTGCTGTCAGTGACTCCCAGAGATTCAGCTATAATGATCAACTATGAAGACTAATTCATGTTGAAATAAATCTGCACTGATCAGTGGTGTCACAGGTTATATGAGTCTGGAAAACATGTGTAGGCTTAATCTTGGACACTACTGAAGCTGGCTGCAACTACATATTTACTGTGGGAACAATCTTCTTGTCTAAGTGTTGGCTAGAAAATCAATATGCATATGTCCCAAAAGGAAAAAATTTTCCTTTAGAGAGCAGCTTACTTAGGTCGTCCAGGAAAACACAGGCGTTTCCGTCCGTTCTGTCAGTCTTGTGGTCCGTCATCCATCTGACTTGGTCGGGAATCAGCATTTCTTCATTGTTGTAAAGGAGCCGCTGAACTCCAGTAACATTCAGTCTGAGTCTCTTTAAAAATACAAATAAATAATGGTGTTTTATATAACCTTCAACTGATTTACTACTGAAGAAGATTCATGTTAACAAACATCAGTATGAGACTGAACACAGGATCATGTTACATGGCTGAGTTGTTGTTTTTTTGACTAATGTAAACATGAGATCAGTC
The DNA here is from genome assembly GCA_947000775.1 of Pterois miles. NCBI lineage: Eukaryota > Metazoa > Chordata > Actinopteri > Perciformes > Scorpaenidae > Pterois > Pterois miles. The sequence goes on along the minus strand of CAMQGK010000631.1, from coordinate 21,648 downwards.
CAGTGTGTAAAGTGTGGAGCTGAAGGTGGTTCAGTGTGTTGAGTGGACTGCTGTGGTGCTGGAGCTTCCTCACATCAGACTGGTTGTGTGATGCTGCTGGCTTGGTGTGGTTCGGTTGTCGTCCACTCTCCGGGAAGAGTCCTGTCCTGTGAGATCAGAAACAAGTCAGGAATCTGGATCCTTCTGTTAGTCTGCTGTCAGTGTCTCCCAGACTTCAGCTATAATAATCAACTATGAAGACTAATTCATGTTGAAATAAATCTGCATTGATCAGTGGTGTCACAGGTTATATGAGTCTGGAAAACATGTGTAGGCTTCATCTTGGACACTACTGAAGCTGGCTGCAGCTACATATTTACAGTGGTACCAACCTTCTTGTCTAACTGTTGGCTAGAAAATAAATATTCATATTTCCCAAAATGACAAAATGTTCCTTTAATGTGCAGCTTACTTACGTCGTCCATGAAAACACAGGCGTTTCCGTCCGTTCTGTCCGTCTTGAGGTCCGTCATCCATCTGACCTGGTCGGGAATCAGCATTTCTTCATTGTTGCAAAGGTGTAAAGGAGCTCCTGAACTACAGCAACACTCAGTCTGAGTCTCAGTAAAAATACAAATAAATAATGGTGTTTTATATAACCTTCAACTGATTTACTACTGAAGAAGATTCATGTTAACCAACATCAGTATGAGACTGAACACAGGATCATGTTACATGGCTGAATTTATGTTTTTTTGACTGATATAAACATGAGATCAGTCCAGTGTGTAAAGTGTGGTGCTGAAGGCGGTTCAGTGTGTTGAGTGGACTGCTGTGGTGCTGGAGCTTCCTCACATCAGACTGGTTGTGTGATGCTGCTGGCTTGGTGTGGTTCGGTTGTCGTCCACTCTCCGGGAAGAGTCCTGTCCTGTGAGATCAGAAACAAGTCAGGAAAGTGGATCCTTCTCTTAGTCTGCTGTCAGTGACTCCCAGACTTCAGCTATAATGATCAACTATGAAGACTAATTCATGTTGAAATAAATCTGCATTGATCAGCGGTGTCAAAGATTACATGAGTCTGGAAAACATGTGTAGGCTTCATCTTGGACACTACTGAAGCTGGCTGCAGCTACATATTTACTGCGGTAACAATCTTCTTGTCTAACTGTTGGCTAGAAAATCAATATGCATATTTCCCAAAATGACAAAATGTTCCTTTTGAGTGCAGCTTACTTACGTCGTCCATGAAAACACAGGCGTTTCCGTCCGTTCTGTCCGTCTTGTGGTCCGTCATCCATCTGACCTGGTCGGGAATCAGCATTTCTTCATTGTTGTAAAGGAGCCGCTGAACTACAGCAACACTCAGTCTTAGTCTCTGTAAAAATACAAATAAATAATGGTGTTTTATATAAACTTCAACTGATTTACTACTGAAGAAGATTCATGTTAACCAACATCAGTATGAGACTGAACACAGGATCATGTTACATGGCTGAATTTATGTTTTTTTGACTCATATAAACATGAGATCAGTCCAGTGTGTAAAGTGTGGAGCTGAAGGCGGTTCAGTGTGTTGAGTGGACTGCTGTGGTGCTGGAGCTTCCTCACATCAGACTGGTTGTGTGATGCTGCTGGCTTGGTGTGGTTCGGTTCATGTCCACTCTCCGGGAAGAGTCCTGTCCTGTGAGATCAGAAACAAGTCAGAAATCTGGATCCTTCTCTTAGTCTGCTGTCAGTGTCTCCCAGACTTCAGCTATAATAATCAACTATGAAGACTAATTCATGTTGAAATAAATCTGCATTGATCAGTGGTGTCATAGGTTATATGAGTCTGGAAAACATGTGTAGGCTTCATCTTTGACACTACTGAAGCTGGCTGCAGCTACATATTTACAGTGGTAACAAACGTCTTGTCTAACTGTTGGCTATAAAATCAATATTCATATTTCCCAAAATGACAAAATGTTCCCTTAGAGAGCAGCTTACTTACGTCGTCCATAAAAACACAGGCGTTTCCGTCCGTTCTGTCCGTCTTGTGGTCCGTCATCCATCTGACCTGGTCGGGAATCAGCATTTCTTCATTGTTGTAAAGGAGCCGCTGAACTACAGCAACACTCAGTCTGAGCCTCTGTAAAAATACAAATAAATAATGGTGTTTTATATAACCTTCAACTGATTTATGACTGAAGAAGATTCATGTTAACCAACATCAGTATGAGACAGAACACAGGATCATGTTACATGGCTGAGTTTTTGTTTTTTTGACAAATATAAACATGAGATCAGTCCAGCATGTAAAGCTGAAGACCTGAAGGCGGTTCAGTGTGTTGAGTGGACTGCTGTGGTGCTGGAGCTTCCTCACATCAGACTGGTTGTGTGATGCTGCTGGCTTGGTGTGGTTCGGTTGTCGTCCACTCTCCGGGAAGAGTCCTGTCCTGTGAGATCAGAAACAAGTCAGGAAAGTGGATCCTTCTCTTAGTCTGCTGTCAGTGACTCCCAGACTTCAGCTATAATGATCAACTATGAAGACTAATTCATGTTGAAATAAATCTGCATTGATCAGTGGTGTCACAGGTTATATGAGTCTGGAAAACATGTGTAGGCTTCATCTTGGACACTACTGAAGCTGGCTGCATCTACATATTTACAGTGGTACCAACCTTGTTGTCTAACTGTTGGCTAGAAAATAAATATTCATATTTCCCAAAATGACAAAATGTTCCTTTAATGTGCAGCTTACTTACGTCGTCCATGAAAACACAGGCGTTTCCGTCCGTTCTGTCCGTCTTGAGGTCCGTCATCCATCTGACCTGGTCGGGAATCAGCATTTCTTCATTGTTGTAAAGGAGCCGCTGAACTACAGCAACACTCAGTCTGAGTCTCTGTACAAACACTAATAAATAATGGTGTTTTATATAAACTTCAACTGATTTACTACTGAAGAAGATTCATTTTAACCAACATCAGTATGAGACTGAACACAGGATCATGTTACATGGCTGAATTTATGTTTTTTTGACTGATATAAACATGACATCAGTCCAGTGTGTAAAGTGTGGAGCTGAAGGTGGTTCAGTGTGTTGAGTGGACTGCTGTGGTGCTGGAGCTTCCTCACATCAGACTGGTTGTGTGATGCTGCTGGCTTGGTGTGGTTCTGTTGTCGTCCACTCTCCGGGAAGAGTCCTGTCCTGTGAGATCAGAAACAAGTCAGGAATGTGGATCCTTCTCTAAGTCTGCTGTCAGTGTCTCAAAGAGAGTCAGCTATAATAATCAACTACGAAGACTAATTCATGTTGAAATGACTCTGCATTGATCAGTGGTGTCAAAGATTACATGAGTCTGGAAAACATGTGTAGGCTTCATCTTGGACACTACTGAAGCTGGCTGCAGCTACATATTTACTGCGGTAACAATCTTCTTGTCTAACTGTTGGCTAGAAAATCAATATGCATATTTCCCAAAATGACAAAATGTTCCTTTCGAGTGCAGCTTACTTACGTCGTCCATGAAAACACAGGCGTTTCCGTCCGTTCTGTCCGTCTTGTGGTCCGTCATCCATCTGACCTGGTCGGGAATCAGCATTTCTTCATTGTTGTAAAGGAGCCGCTGAACTACAGCAACACTCAGTCTGAGTCTCTGTAAAAATACAAATAAATAATGGTGTTTTATATAACCTTCAACTGATTTACTACTGAAGAAGATTCATGTTAACCAACATCAGTATGAGACTGAACACATGATCATGTTACATGGCTGAATTTATGTTTTTTTGACTGATATAAACATGAGATCAGTCCAGTGTGTAAAGTGTGGTGCTGAAGGCGGTTCAGTGTGTTGAGTGGACTGCTGTGGTGCTGGAGCTTCCTCACATCAGACTGGTTGTGTGATGCTGCTGGCTTGGTGTGGTTCGGTTGTCGTCCACTCTCCGGGAAGAGTCCTGTCCTGTGAGATCAGAAACAAGTCAGGAATGTGGATCCTCCTCTTAGTCTGCTGTCAGTGACTCCCAGACTTCAGCTATAATGATCAACTATGAAGACTAATTCATGTTGAAATAAATCTGCATTGATCGGTGGTGTCACAGGTTATATGAGTCTGGAAAACATGTGTAGGCTTCATCTTGGACACTACTGAAGCTGGCTGCAGCTACATATTTACTGTGGGAACAATCTTCTTGTCTAAGTGTTGGCTAGAAAATCAACATGCATATTTCCCAAAATGACAAAATGTTCCTTTAGAGTGCAGCTTACTTACGTCGTCCATGAAAACACAGTCGTTTCCTTCCGTTCTGTCCGTCTTGTGGTCCGTCATCCATCTGACGTTGTCAGGAATCAGCATTTCTTCATTGTTGTAAAGATGTAAAGGAGCCGCTGAACTACAGCAACACTCAGTCTGAGTCTCTGTAAAAATACAAATAAATAATGGTGTTTTATATAACCTTCAACTGATTTACTATTGAAAAAGATTCATGTTAACAAACATCAGTATGAGACTGAACACAGGATCATGTTACATGGTTGAATTTATGTTTTTTTGACAGATATAAACATGACATCAGTCCAGTGTGTAAAGTGTGGAGCTGAAGGTGGTTCAGTGTGTTGAGTGGACTGCTGTGGTGCTGGAGCTCAGTCCAGTGTGTAAAGTATGGTGCTGAAGGCGGTTCAGTGTATTGAGTGGACTGCTGTGGTGCTGGAACTTCCTCACATCAGACTGGTTGTGTGATGCTGCTGGCTTGGTGTGGTTCTGTTGTCGTCCACTCTCCGGGAAGAGTCCTGTCCTGTGAGATCAAAAACAAGTCAGGAATGTGGATCCTTCTCTTAGTCTGCTGTCAGTGACTCCCAGAGATTCAGCTATAATGATCAACTATGAAGACTAATTCATGTTGAAATAAATCTGCATTGATCAGTGGTGTCACAGGTTATATGAGTCTGGAAAACATGTGTAGGCTTCATCTTGGACACTACTGAAGCTGGCTGCAGCTACATATTTACTGTGGGAACAATCTTCTTGTCTAAGTGTTGGCTAGAAAATCAATATGCATATGTCCCAAAAGGAAAAAAATTTTCCTTTAGAGAGCAGCTTACTTAGGTCGTCCAGGAAAACACAGGCGTTTCCGTCCGTTCTGTCCGTCTTGTGGTCCGTCATCCATCTGACCTGGTCGGGAATCAGCATTTCTTCATTGTTGTAAAGATGTAAAGGAGCCGCTGAACTACAGCAACACTCAGTCTGAGTCGCTGTAAAAACACAAATAAATAATGGTGTTTTATATAACCTTCAACTGATTTACTACTGAAGAAGATTCATGTTAACCAACATCAGTATGAGACTGAACACAGGATCATGTTACATGGCTGAATTTATGTTTTTTTGACTCATATAAACATGAGATCAGTCCAGTGTGTAAAGTGTGGTGCTGAAGGCGGTTCAGTGTGTTGAGTGGACTGCTGTGGTGCTGGAGCTTCCTCACATCAGACTGGTTGTGTGATGCTGCTGGCTTGGTGTGGTTCTGTTGTCGTCCACTCTCCGGGAAGAGTCCTGTCCTGTGAGATCAGAAACAAGTCAGGAATGTGGATCCTTCTCTAAGTCTGCTGTCAGTGTCTCAAAGAGAGTCAGCTATAATAATCAACTACGAAGACTAATTCATGTTGAAATAAATCTGCATTAATCAGCGGTGTCAAAGATTACATGAGTCTGGAAAACATGTGTAGGCTTCATCTTGGACACTACTGAAGCTGGCTGCAGCTACATATTTACTGCGGTAACAATCTTCTTGTCTAACTGTTGGCTAGAAAATCAATATGCATATTTCCCAAAATGACAAAATGTTCCTTTAGAGTGCAGCTTACTTACGTCGTCCATGAAAACACAGGCGTTTCCGTCCGTTCTGTCCGTCTTGTGGTCCGTCATCCATCTGACCTGGTCGGGAATCAGCATTTCTTCATTGTTGTAAAGGAGCCGCTGAACTACAGCAACACTCAGTCTGAGTCTCTGTAAAAATACAAATAAATAATGGTGTTTTATATAACCTTCAACTGATTTACTACTGAAGAAGATTCATGTTAACCAACATCAGTATGAGACTGAACACAGGATCATGTTACATGGCTGAATTTATGTTTTTTTGACTCATATAAACATGAGATCAGTCCAGTGTGTAAAGTGTGGAGCTGAAGGCGGTTCAGTGTGTTGAGTGGACTGCTGTGGTGCTGGAGCTTCCTCACATCAGACTGGTTGTGTGATGCTGCTGGCTTGGTGTGGTTCGGTTCATGTCCACTCTCCGGGAAGAGTCCTGTCCTGTGAGATCAGAAACAAGTCAGAAATCTGGATCCTTCTCTTAGTCTGCTGTCAGTGTCTCCCAGACTTCAGCTATAATAATCAACTATGAAGACTAATTCATGTTGAAATAAATCTGCATTGATCAGTGGTGTCATAGGTTATATGAGTCTGGAAAACATGTGTAGGCTTCATCTTTGACACTACTGAAGCTGGCTGCAGCTACATATTTACAGTGGTAACAAACGTCTTGTCTAACTGTTGGCTATAAAATCAATATTCATATTTCCCAAAATGACAAAATGTTCCCTTAGAGAGCAGCTTACTTACGTCGTCCATAAAAACACAGGCGTTTCCGTCCGTTCTGTCCGTCTTGTGGTCCGTCATCCATCTGACCTGGTCGGGAATCAGCATTTCTTCATTGTTGTAAAGGAGCCGCTGAACTACAGCAACACTCAGTCTGAGCCTCTGTAAAAATACAAATAAATAATGGTGTTTTATATAACCTTCAACTGATTTATGACTGAAGAAGATTCATGTTAACCAACATCAGTATGAGACAGAACACAGGATCATGTTACATGGCTGAGTTTTTGTTTTTTTGACAAATATAAACATGAGATCAGTCCAGCATGTAAAGCTGAAGACCTGAAGGCGGTTCAGTGTGTTGAGTGGACTGCTGTGGTGCTGGAGCTTCCTCACATCAGACTGGTTGTGTGATGCTGCTGGCTTGGTGTGGTTCGGTTGTCGTCCACTCTCCGGGAAGAGTCCTGTCCTGTGAGATCAGAAACAAGTCAGGAAAGTGGATCCTTCTCTTAGTCTGCTGTCAGTGACTCCCAGACTTCAGCTATAATGATCAACTATGAAGACTAATTCATGTTGAAATAAATCTGCATTGATCAGTGGTGTCACAGGTTATATGAGTCTGGAAAACATGTGTAGGCTTCATCTTGGACACTACTGAAGCTGGCTGCATCTACATATTTACAGTGGTACCAACCTTGTTGTCTAACTGTTGGCTAGAAAATAAATATTCATATTTCCCAAAATGACAAAATGTTCCTTTAATGTGCAGCTTACTTACGTCGTCCATGAAAACACAGGCGTTTCCGTCCGTTCTGTCCGTCTTGAGGTCCGTCATCCATCTGACCTGGTCGGGAATCAGCATTTCTTCATTGTTGTAAAGGAGCCGCTGAACTACAGCAACACTCAGTCTGAGTCTCTGTACAAACACTAATAAATAATGGTGTTTTATATAACCTTCAACTGATTTACTACTGAAGAAGATTCATTTTAACCAACATCAGTATGAGACTGAACACAGGATCATGTTACATGGCTGAATTTATGTTTTTTTTGACTGATATAAACATGACATCAGTCCAGTGTGTAAAGTGTGGAGCTGAAGGTGGTTCAGTGTGTTGAGTGGACTGCTGTGGTGCTGGAGCTTCCTCACATCAGACTGGTTGTGTGATGCTGCTGGCTTGGTGTGGTTCTGTTGTCGTCCACTCTCCGGGAAGAGTCCTGTCCTGTGAGATCAGAAACAAGTCAGGAATGTGGATCCTTCTCTAAGTCTGCTGTCAGTGTCTCAAAGAGAGTCAGCTATAATAATCAACTACGAAGACTAATTCATGTTGAAATGACTCTGCATTGATCAGTGGTGTCAAAGATTACATGAGTCTGGAAAACATGTGTAGGCTTCATCTTGGACACTACTGAAGCTGGCTGCAGCTACATATTTACTGCGGTAACAATCTTCTTGTCTAACTGTTGGCTAGAAAATCAATATGCATATTTCCCAAAATGACAAAATGTTCCTTTCGAGTGCAGCTTACTTACGTCGTCCATGAAAACACAGGCGTTTCCGTCCGTTCTGTCCGTCTTGTGGTCCGTCATCCATCTGACCTGGTCGGGAATCAGCATTTCTTCATTGTTGTAAAGGAGCCGCTGAACTACAGCAACACTCAGTCTGAGTCTCTGTAAAAATACAAATAAATAATGGTGTTTTATATAACCTTCAACTGATTTACTACTGAAGAAGATTCATGTTAACCAACATCAGTATGAGACTGAACACAGGATCATGTTACATGGCTGAATTTATGTTTTTTTGACTGATATAAACATGAGATCAGTCCAGTGTGTAAAGTGTGGTGCTGAAGGCGGTTCAGTGTGTTGAGTGGACTGCTGTGGTGCTGGAGCTTCCTCACATCAGACTGGTTGTGTGATGCTGCTGGCTTGGTGTGGTTCGGTTGTCGTCCACTCTCCGGGAAGAGTCCTGTCCTGTGAGATCAGAAACAAGTCAGGAATGTGGATCCTCCTCTTAGTCTGCTGTCAGTGACTCCCAGACTTCAGCTATAATGATCAACTATGAAGACTAATTCATGTTGAAATAAATCTGCATTGATCGGTGGTGTCACAGGTTATATGAGTCTGGAAAACATGTGTAGGCTTCATCTTGGACACTACTGAAGCTGGCTGCAGCTACATATTTACTGTGGGAACAATCTTCTTGTCTAAGTGTTGGCTAGAAAATCAACATGCATATTTCCCAAAATGACAAAATGTTCCTTTAGAGTGCAGCTTACTTACGTCGTCCATGAAAACACAGTCGTTTCCTTCCGTTCTGTCCGTCTTGTGGTCCGTCATCCATCTGACGTTGTCAGGAATCAGCATTTCTTCATTGTTGTAAAGATGTAAAGGAGCCGCTGAACTACAGCAACACTCAGTCTGAGTCTCTGTAAAAATACAAATAAATAATGGTGTTTTATATAACCTTCAACTGATTTACTATTGAAAAAGATTCATGTTAACAAACATCAGTATGAGACTGAACACAGGATCATGTTACATGGTTGAATTTATGTTTTTTTGACAGATATAAACATGACATCAGTCCAGTGTGTAAAGTGTGGAGCTGAAGGTGGTTCAGTGTGTTGAGTGGACTGCTGTGGTGCTGGAGCTCAGTCCAGTGTGTAAAGTATGGTGCTGAAGGCGGTTCAGTGTATTGAGTGGACTGCTGTGGTGCTGGAACTTCCTCACATCAGACTGGTTGTGTGATGCTGCTGGCTTGGTGTGGTTCTGTTGTCGTCCACTCTCCGGGAAGAGTCCTGTCCTGTGAGATCAAAAACAAGTCAGGAATGTGGATCCTTCTCTTAGTCTGCTGTCAGTGACTCCCAGAGATTCAGCTATAATGATCAACTATGAAGACTAATTCATGTTGAAATAAATCTGCATTGATCAGTGGTGTCACAGGTTATATGAGTCTGGAAAACATGTGTAGGCTTCATCTTGGACACTACTGAAGCTGGCTGCAGCTACATATTTACTGTGGGAACAATCTTCTTGTCTAAGTGTTGGCTAGAAAATCAATATGCATATGTCCCAAAAGGAAAAAATTTTCCTTTAGAGAGCAGCTTACTTAGGTCGTCCAGGAAAACACAGGCGTTTCCGTCCGTTCTGTCCGTCTTGTGGTCCGTCATCCATCTGACCTGGTCGGGAATCAGCATTTCTTCATTGTTGTAAAGATGTAAAGGAGCCGCTGAACTACAGCAACACTCAGTCTGAGTCGCTGTAAAAACACAAATAAATAATGGTGTTTTATATAACCTTCAACTGATTTACTACTGAAGAAGATTCATGTTAACCAACATCAGTATGAGACTGAACACAGGATCATGTTACATGGCTGAATTTATGTTTTTTTGACTCATATAAACATGAGATCAGTCCAGTGTGTAAAGTGTGGTGCTGAAGGCGGTTCAGTGTGTTGAGTGGACTGCTGTGGTGCTGGAGCTTCCTCACATCAGACTGGTTGTGTGATGCTGCTGGCTTGGTGTGGTTCTGTTGTCGTCCACTCTCCGGGAAGAGTCCTGTCCTGTGAGATCAGAAACAAGTCAGGAATGTGGATCCTTCTCTAAGTCTGCTGTCAGTGTCTCAAAGAGAGTCAGCTATAATAATCAACTACGAAGACTAATTCATGTTGAAATAAATCTGCATTAATCAGCGGTGTCAAAGATTACATGAGTCTGGAAAACATGTGTAGGCTTCATCTTGGACACTACTGAAGCTGGCTGCAGCTACATATTTACTGCGGTAACAATCTTCTTGTCTAACTGTTGGCTAGAAAATCAATATGCATATTTCCCAAAATGACAAAATGTTCCTTTAGAGTGCAGCTTACTTACGTCGTCCATGAAAACACAGGCGTTTCCGTCCGTTCTGTCCGTCTTGTGGTCCGTCATCCATCTGACCTGGTCGGGAATCAGCATTTCTTCATTGTTGTAAAGGAGCCGCTGAACTACAGCAACACTCAGTCTGAGTCTCTGTAAAAATACAAATAAATAATGGTGTTTTATATAACCTTCAACTGATTTACTACTGAAGAAGATTCATGTTAACCAACATCAGTATGAGACTGAACACAGGATCATGTTACATGGCTGAATTTATGTTTTTTTGACTCATATAAACATGAGATCAGTCCAGTGTGTAAAGTGTGGAGCTGAAGGCGGTTCAGTGTGTTGAGTGGACTGCTGTGGTGCTGGAGCTTCCTCACATCAGACTGGTTGTGTGATGCTGCTGGCTTGGTGTGGTTCGGTTCATGTCCACTCTCCGGGAAGAGTCCTGTCCTGTGAGATCAGAAACAAGTCAGAAATCTGGATCCTTCTCTTAGTCTGCTGTCAGTGTCTCCCAGACTTCAGCTATAATAATCAACTATGAAGACTAATTCATGTTGAAATAAATCTGCATTGATCAGTGGTGTCATAGGTTATATGAGTCTGGAAAACATGTGTAGGCTTCATCTTTGACACTACTGAAGCTGGCTGCAGCTACATATTTACAGTGGTAACAAACGTCTTGTCTAACTGTTGGCTATAAAATCAATATTCATATTTCCCAAAATGACAAAATGTTCCCTTAGAGAGCAGCTTACTTACGTCGTCCATAAAAACACAGGCGTTTCCGTCCGTTCTGTCCGTCTTGTGGTCCGTCATCCATCTGACCTGGTCGGGAATCAGCATTTCTTCATTGTTGTAAAGGAGCCGCTGAACTACAGCAACACTCAGTCTGAGTCTCTGTACAAACACTAATAAATAATGGTGTTTTATATAAACTTCAACTGATTTACTACTGAAGAAGATTCATGTTAACCAACATCAGTATGAGACTGAACACAGGATCATGTTACATGGCTGAATTTATGTTTTTTTGACTGATATAAACATGAGATCAGTCCAGTGTGTAAAGTATGGTGCTGAAGGCGGTTCAGTGTGTTGAGTGGACTGCTGTGGTGCTGGAGCTTCCTCACATCAGACTGGTTGTGTGATGCTGCTGGCTTGGTGTGGTTCTGTTGTCGTCCACTCTCCGGGAAGAGTCCTGTCCTGTGAGATCAGAAACAAGTCAGGAATGTGGATCCTTCTCTTAGTCTGCTGTCAGTGACTCCCAGACTTCAGCTATAATGATCAACTATGAAGACTAATTCATGTTGAAATAAATCTGCACTGATCAGTGGTGTCACAGGTTATATGAGTCTGGAAAACATGTGTAGGCTTAATCTTGGACACTACTGAAGCTGGCTGCAACTACATATTTACTGTGGGAACAATCTTCTTGTCTAAGTGTTGGCTAGAAAATCAATATGCATATGTCCCAAAAGGAAAAAATTTTCCTTTAGAGAGCAGCTTACTTAGGTCGTCCAGGAAAACACAGGCGTTTCCGTCCGTTCTGTCAGTCTTGTGGTCCGTCATCCATCTGACTTGGTCGGGAATCAGCATTTCTTCATTGTTGTAAAGGAGCCGCTGAACTCCAGTAACATTCAGTCTGAGTCTCTTTAAAAATACAAATAAATAATGGTGTTTTATATAACCTTCAACTGATTTACTACTGAAGAAGATTCATGTTAACAAACATCAGTATGAGACTGAACACAGGATCATGTTACATGGCTGAGTTGTTGTTTTTTTGACTAATGTAAACATGAGATCAGTCCAGTGTGTAAAGTGTGGAGCTGAAGGTGGTTCAGTGTGTTGAGTGGACTGCTGTGGTGCTGGAGCTTCCTCACATCAGACTGGTTGTGTGATGCTGCTGGCTTGGTGTGGTTCGGTTGTCGTCCACTCTCCGGGAAGAGTCCTGTCCTGTGAGATCAGAAACAAGTCAGGAATCTGGATCCTTCTGTTAGTCTGCTGTCAGTGTCTCCCAGACTTCAGCTATAATAATCAACTATGAAGACTAATTCATGTTGAAATAAATCTGCATTGATCAGTGGTGTCACAGGTTATATGAGTCTGGAAAACATGTGTAGGCTTCATCTTGGACACTACTGAAGCTGGCTGCAGCTACATATTTACAGTGGTACCAACCTTCTTGTCTAACTGTTGGCTAGAAAATAAATATTCATATTTCCCAAAATGACAAAATGTTCCTTTAATGTGCAGCTTACTTACGTCGTCCATGAAAACACAGGCGTTTCCGTCCGTTCTGTCCGTCTTGAGGTCCGTCATCCATCTGACCTGGTCGGGAATCAGCATTTCTTCATTGTTGCAAAGGTGTAAAGGAGCTCCTGAACTACAGCAACACTCAGTCTGAGTCTCAGTAAAAATACAAATAAATAATGGTGTTTTATATAACCTTCAACTGATTTACTACTGAAGAAGATTCATGTTAACCAACATCAGTATGAGACTGAACACAGGATCATGTTACATGGCTGAATTTATGTTTTTTTGACTGATATAAACATGAGATCAGTCCAGTGTGTAAAGTGTGGTGCTGAAGGCGGTTCAGTGTGTTGAGTGGACTGCTGTGGTGCTGGAGCTTCCTCACATCAGACTGGTTGTGTGATGCTGCTGGCTTGGTGTGGTTCTGTTGTCGTCCACTCTCCGGGAAGAGTCCTGTCCTGTGAGATCAGAAACAAGTCAGGAATGTGGATCCTTCTCTCAGTCTGCTGTCAGTGTCTCAAAGAGAGTCAGCTATAATAATCAACTACGAAGACTAATTCATGTTGAAATAAATCTGCATTAATCAGCGGTGTCAAAGATTACATGAGTCTGGAAAACATGTGTAGGCTTCATCTTGGACACTACTGAAGCTGGCTGCAGCTACATATTTACTGCGGTAACAATCTTCTTGTCTAACTGTTGGCTAGAAAATCAATATGCATATTTCCCAAAATGACAAAATGTTCCTTTCGAGTGCAGCTTACTTACGTCGTCCATGAAAACACAGGCGTTTCCGTCCGTTCTGTCCGTCTTGTGGTCCGTCATCCATCTGACCTGGTCGGGAATCAGCATTTCTTCATTGTTGTAAAGGAGCCGCTGAACTACAGCAACACTCAGTCTTAGTCTCTGTAAAAATACAAATAAATAATGGTGTTTTATATAAACTTCAACTGATTTACTACTGAAGAAGATTCATGTTAACCAACATCAGTATGAGACTGAACACAGGATCATGTTACATGGCTGAATTTATGTTTTTTTGACTCATATAAACATGAGATCAGTCCAGTGTGTAAAGTGTGGAGCTGAAGGCGGTTCAGTGTGTTGAGTGGACTGCTGTGGTGCTGGAGCTTCCTCACATCAGACTGGTTGTGTGATGCTGCTGGCTTGGTGTGGTTCTGTTGCCGTCCACTCTCCGGGAAGAGTCCTGTCCTGTGAAATCAGAAACAAGTCAGGAATCTGGATCCTTCTCTTAGTCTGCTGTCAGTGTCTCCCAGACTTCAGCTATAATAATCAACTATGAAGACTAATTCATGTTGAAATAAATCTGCATTGATCAGTGGTGTCATAGGTTATATGAGTCTGGAAAACATGTGTAGGCTTCATCTTTGACACTACTGAAGCTGGCTGCAGCTACATATTTACAGTGGTAACAAACGTCTTGTCTAACCGTTGGCTATAAAATCAATATTCATATTTCCCAAAATGACAAAATGTTCCCTTAGAGAGCAGCTTACTTACGTCGTCCATAAAAACACAGGCGTTTCCGTCCGTTCTGTCCGTCTTGTGGTCCGTCATCCATCTGACCTGGTCGGGAATCAGCATTTCTTCATTGTTGTAAAGGAGCCGCTGAACTACAGCAACACTCAGTCTGAGTCTCTGTAAAAATACAAATAAATAATGGTGTTTTATATAACCTTCAACTGATTTACTACTGAAGAAGATTCATGTTAACCAACATCAGTATGAGACTGAACACAGGATCATGTTACATGGCTGAATTTATGTTTTTTTGACTGATATAAACATGAGATCAGTCCAGTGTGTAAAGTATGGTGCTGAAGGTGGTTCAGTGTGTTGAGTGGACTGCTGTGGTGCTGGAGCTTCCTCACATCAGACTGGTTGTGTGATGCTGCTGGCTTGGTGTGGTTCGGTTCATGTCCACTCTCCGGGAAGAGTCCTGTCCTGTGAGATCAGAAACAAGTCAGAAATCTGGATCCGTCTCTTAGTCTACTATCAGTGTCTCTCAGAGATTCAGCTATAATAATCAACTATGAAGACTACTTCATGTTGAAATAAATCTGCATTGATCAGTGGTGTCACAGATTATATGAGTCTGGAAAACATGTGTAGGCTTCATCTTGGACACTACTGAAGCTGGCTGCAGCTACATATTTACAGTGTTACCAACCTTCTTGTCTAACTGTTGGCTAGAAAATAAATATTCATATTTCCCAAAATGACAAAATGTTCCTTTAATGTGCAGCTTACTGACGTCGTCCATGAAAACACAGGCGTTTCCGTCCGTTCTGTCCGTCTTGAGGTCCGTCATCCATCTGACCTGGTCGGGAATCAGCATTTCTTCATTGTTGTAAAGGTGTAAAGGAGCAGCTGAACTACAACAACACTCAGTCTGAGTCTCTGTAAAAATACAAATAAATAATGGTGTTTTATATAACCTTCAACTGATTTACTACTGAAGAAGATTCATGTTAACCAAAATCAGTCTGAGACTGAACACAGGATCATGTTACATGGCTGAATTTATGTTTTTTTGACTCATATAAACATGAGATCAGTCCAGTGTGTAAAGTGTGGAGCTGAAGGCGGTTCAGTGTGTTGAGTGGACTGCTGTGGTGCTGGAGCTTCCTCACATCAGACTGGTTGTGTGATGCTGCTGGCTTGGTGTGGTTCGGTTCATGTCCACTCTCCGGGAAGAGTCCTGTCCTGTGAGATCAGAAACAAGTCAGGAATGTGGATCCTTCTCTAAGTCTGCTGTCAGTGTCTCAAAGAGAGTCAGCTATAATAATCAACTACGAAGACTAATTCATGTTGAAATATATCTGCATTAATTAGCGGTGTCAAAGATTACATGAGTCTGGAAAACATGTGTAGGCTTCATCTTGGACACTACTGAAGCTGGCTGCAACTACATATTTACTGCGGTAACAATCTTCTTGTCTAACTGTTGGCTAGAAAATCAATATGCATATTTCCCAAAATGACAAAATGTTCCTTTCGAATGCAGCTTACTTACGTCGTCCATAAAAACACAGGCGTTTCCGTCCGTTCTGTCCGTCTTGTGGTCCGTCATCCATCTGACCTGGTCGGGAATCAGCATTTCTTCATTGTTGCAAAGGTGTAAAGGAGCTCCTGAACTACAGCAACACTCAGTCTGAGTCTCTGTAAAAATACAAATAAATAATGGTGTTTTATATAACCTTCAATTAATTTACTACTGAAGAAGATTCATGTTAACCAACATCAGTATGAGACTGAACACAGGATCATGTTACATGGCTGAATTTATGTTTTTTTGACTGATATAAACATGAGATCAGTCCAGTGTGTAAAGTGTGGTGCTGAAGGCGGTTCAGTGTGTTGAGTGGACTGCTGTGGTGCTGGAGCTTCCTCACATCAGACTGGTTGTGTGATGCTGCTGGCTTGGTGTGGTTCTGTTGTCGTCCACTCTCCGGGAAGAGTCCTGTCCTGTGAGATCAGAAACAAGTCAGGAATGTGGATCCTTCTCTAAGTCTGCTGTCAGTGTCTCAAAGAGAGTCAGCTATAATAATCAACTACGAAGACTAATTCATGTTGAAATAAATCTGCATTGATCAGTGGTGTCATAGGTTATATGAGTCTGGAAAACATGTGTAGGCTTCATCTTTGACACTACTGAAGCTGGCTGCAGCTACATATTTACAGTGGTAACAAACGTCTTGTCTAACTGTTGGCTATAAAATCAATATTCATATTTCCCAAAATGACAAAATGTTCCCTTAGAGAGCAGCTTACTTACGTCGTCTATAAAAACACAGGCGTTTCCGTCCGTTCTGTCCGTCTTGTGGTCCGTCATCCATCTGACCTGGTCGGTAATCAGCATTTCTTCATTGTTGTAAAGGAGCCGCTGAACTACAGCAACACTCAGTCTGAGTCTCTGTAAAAATACAAATAAATAATGGTGTTTTATATAACCTTCAACTGATTTACTACTGAAGAAGATTCATGTTAACCAACATCAGTATGAGACTGAACACAGGATCATGTTACATGGCTGAGTTTTTGTTTTTTTGACAAATATAAACATGAGATCAGTCCAGTGTGTAAAGTGTGGAGCTGAAGGCGGTTCAGTGTGTTGAGTGGACTGCTGTGGTGCTGGAGCTTCCTCACATCAGACTGGTTGTGTGATGCTGCTGGCTTGGTGTGGTTCTGCTGTCGTCCACTCTCCGGGAAGAGTCCTGTCCTGTGAGATCAGAAACAAGTCAGAAATCTGGATCCTTCTCTTAATCTGCTGTCAGTGTCTCCCAGACTTCAGCTATAATAATCAACTATGAAGACTAATTCATGTTGAAATAAATCTGCATTGATCAGTGGTGTCATAGGTTATATGAGTCTGGAAAACATGTGTAGGCTTCATCTTTGACACTACTGAAGCTGGCTGCAGCTACATATTTACAGTGGTAACAAACGTCTTGTCTAACTGTTGGCTATAAAATCAATATTCATATTTCCCAAAATGACAAAATGTTCCCTTAGAGAGCAGCTTACTTACGTCGTCTATAAAAACACAGGCGTTTCCGTCCGTTCTGTCCGTCTTGTGGTCCGTCATCCATCTGACCTGGTCGGGAATCAGCATTTCTTCATTGTTGTAAAGGAGCCGCTGAACTACAGCAACACTCAGTCTGAGTCTCTGTAAAAATACAAATAAATAATGGTGTTTTATATAACCTTCAACTGATTTACTACTGAAGAAGATTCATGTTAACCAACATCAGTATGAGACTGAACACAGGATCATGTTACATGGCTGAGTTTTTGTTTTTTTGACAAATATAAACATGAGATCAGTCCAGCATGTAAAGCTGAAGACCTGAAGGCGGTTCAGTGTGTTGAGTGGACTGCTGTGGTGCTGGAGCTTCCTCACATCAGACTGGTTGTGTGATGCTGCTGGCTTGGTGTGGTTCGGTTGTCGTCCACTCTCCGGGAAGAGTCCTGTCCTGTGAGATCAGAAACAAGTCAGGAATGTGGATCCTTCTGTTAGTCTGCTGTCAGTGTCTCCCAGACTTCAGCTATAATAATCAACTATGAAGACTAATTCATGTTGAAATAAATCTGCATTGATCAGTGGTGTCACAGGTTATATGAGTCTGGAAAACATGTGTAGGCTTCATCTTGGACACTACTGAAGCTGGCTGCAGCTACATATTTACTGCGGTAACAATCTTCTTGTCTAACTGTTGGCTAGAAAATCAATATGCATATTTCCCAAAATGACAAAATGTTCCTTTAGAGTGCAGCTTACTTACGTCGTCCATAAAAACACAGACGTTTCCTTCCGTTCTGTCCGTCTTGTGGTCGGTCATCCATCTGACCTGGTCGGGAATCAGCATTTCTTCATTGTTGTAAAGGAGCCGCTGAACTACAGCAACACTCAGTCTGAGTCTCTGTAAAAATACAAATAAATAATGGTGTTTTATATCACCTTCAACTGATTTGTGACTGAAGAAGATTCATGTTAACCAACATCAGTATGAGACTGAACACAGGATCATGTTACATGGCTGAGTTTTTGTGTTTTTTTGACTGATATAAACATGAGATCAGTCCAGTGTGTAAAGTGTGGAGCTGAAGGCGGTTCAGTGTGTTGAGTGGACTGACAATAAAAATAAGTAACAGTAATAAGTAAAGTGCAGCAGGTGGTGAGTATTGTATATGCACAGCATATGTATATGTAATTATATAATTATGTGTAATTATATACATTTTGAATAAATACGGAGCAGATGATCAGTCACATGGGGGTCAGACCTTGGTTATGGAGCCTGATGGCCACCAAAAGAAAGGACTGACCCAGACGGTTTGTAGTGTGCCGAGGGGGGATCAGTCTCTGGCTGAATGTACTCCTCATCTGGACCAGTTGGTCATAGAGGGGGTGGGAGGGGTTCTTCAGAATAGGCTCCAGCTTCCTCCTGGTCCTCCCTCTGCCACCACCTCCAGACTGTCCAGCTCACATCCAACCACAGACCCAGCCCTCCTCACCAGTTTGTTAAGTTTGGTGGCATCCCTGGTGCTGATGCCACCCCCCCAACATACCACGGCAAAGAACAGAAAGCTGGCTACTACAGACTGGTAAAACATCTGAAGTAGCCTGTTGCACACATTGAAGGTCCTCAGCCTTCTCAGGAAGAATAGTTTGCTCTGTCCCTTCCTGTAGAGGGGCCTCGGAGTTGTTGGACCAGTCCAGTTTATTGTTTAAGTGAACCCCCAAGAACTTGTAGTTGTCCACCACCTCCACCTCCTCCCCACGGATGGTGATGGGAGTAGGGGAGCTCTTCCTCCTCCTCCGGAAATCCACCACCAGCTCTTTGGTCTTACCAATATTGAGCTGTAGGTGGTTGATGTCGCACCACCTTACGAAGTTCTCCACAAGGGTCCTGTACTCCTCCTCGTTGTCGTCTGTGATGCAGCCGACGATGGAGGAGTCATCGGAGAACTTCTGCAGGTGGCATGTTCTGGAGTTGAAGCAGAAGTCGGAGGTGTAGGTGGTGAACAGGAACGGTGACAGCACAGTTCCCTGGGGAGCACCAGTGTTGCTCACCAGCACGTCAGACGGGCTGCCCTGCAGTCTGACATACTGTGGTCTGCTGGTGAGGTAGTCCGTAATCCAGTCCACCAGGTCGTGGTCCACCTGCATAGCTGAGAGCTTCTCAGCTAGCCGGTGTGGTTGGACTGTATTGAATGCACTGGAGAAGTCGAAGAACATGATTCTCACTGTGCTCTGCGGCTTCTCCAAGTGCGTGTAAGCTCTGTGGAGCATGTAGATGATGGCGTCGTCCACGCCAATGTTTGCCTGGTATGCAAACTGAAGGGGATCCAGGGAGTCACTCACCAGGGGGCCTGAGGTGCTGCAGGACCAGTCGCTCCAGGATCTTCATGACGTGTGACGTCAGAGCGACTGGCCTGTGGGTCGTTGAGGGTGCTCGGAAGTCCTTTCTTGGGCACTGGGACGATGCAGAAGGTCTTCCAGAGCTGTGGTACCTTCTTCAGCCTGAGAGAGAGGTTGAAGAGGTGCTGGAAGCCTTCCTCCTGCCAGCTGCCCTGAACACGCCTTGAGCACCCTGGGGTTGATATTGTCAGGCCCCCTGGCCTTGTTAGTGTTCACCCTAGAGGGCTGCTTCATCACTTGGCTAGAAGTGGATGACCAGGGATGGTGCTGGTGTTGTTGTGCTGAGAGTGAAGGGGGAGGGAGATGAGAGGTGGGAGAGGTGAGGGCAGGAGGGGTGGGGGAAGTGGGGAGATGAGGGTGGGAGGGGGAGGGGTGCTGGAGTGAGGGGTGCTGGGGGTTGAAGGGAGGGGAGAGGGCAGGGAGGGTGTTGTGGGGGGAGGGGATGGAAAGGTTAGGGATAGGAGAGAGAGGAAGAAGAGGGGAGAGGGGAGAGGGGGAGGGGGGCTCCAGAGTTGGTGGGTGGAGGCTCGGGATGTCCTGCTGGGCTGTTGGGGGCTGGATGGTCAAACCTGTTGAAGAACAGGTTTAGCTGGTTTGCCTGTTCCAGCGTCCCCTCCACTGCAGGGCCTGGCTGTTTGTAGCCCGTTATCCTCCTGAAGCCTCCCCACACCTCCTGGAGCTGCTGGCTTGTAGTTTCCCCTCCAGCTTGTCCTTGTAGGCGTCCTTAGCCAGCTGAAGCTCCTTCTGGACAGCCTTGGTCCCCTCTGTGTCCCTGGCCATGAAAGCCCTCTTCTCTTCCTGTTCAACAGGGTTTTTGATGTGCCCTGTGATCCAGGGCTTGTTGTTGGGAAAGCAACGTACCTTTTTGGTGGGTACGATGCTCTCCTCACAGAACCGGATGTAGTCCGTTATGGTGTGAGAGAGTCCCTCGATGTCCTCACCGTGAACCCTCTCAAACATCCCCCAGTCTGTAGTCCTATAACACTCCCCTCAGCTCCTCCTCAACGTCTGCAGACCACTGTTGTACAGTCCTGATGGTGGCGGGCTATCTCCTGACAACAGGCTTGTATTTCGGTACCAGCCTGATGAGGTTGTGGTCTGATCCTCCGAGGGGGGGCAGGGCAGTAGAGCTGTATGCCTCCTTAGTGTTGGCATACAGCAGGTCCAGGGTCCTGTTTTCTCTAGTGTTACAGGTAACATACTGTTGACTGAACTGAACATGAGATCAGTCCAGTGTGTAAAGTGTGGAGCTGAAGGCGGTTCAGTGTGTTGAGTGGACTGCTGTGGTGCTGGAGCTTCCTCACATCAGACTGGTTGTGTGATGCTGCTGGCTTGGTGTGGTTCGGTTGTCGTCCACTCTCCGGGAAGAGTCCTGTCCTGTGAGATCAGAAACAAGTCAGGAATGTGGATCCTTCTCTTAGTCTGCTGTCAGTGTCTCAAAGAGAGTCAGCTATAATAATCAACTATGAAGACTGATTCATGTTGAAATAAATCTGCATTGATCGGTTTCAGTTCCGCCACCTAGAGGATGACAGCCTAATTCAGGAGCTCCCCGACGGTTTTTTCTTAAATAACCCCCTAAAACATTACTTTTGCAAACCCAAGTGAATATTTCTTCTAAAATGGATAAAGGGGTTACTACCAGAAGTGGGAAAGACCACGAAATGCGACCGAACATGAGACTGAAATCTGGCAAGGACGCCGAAAACAGCCCCTCGGATTCATGCCCTTCGTGGCGACGCTGTACCTGCAGCTAGCTTGCGAAGTATCCTTGACGACAGCGAGTTCTGAAGAAGACAACAGGGAACGCTGATGGATATTAAACGCGAACTAAAAGAGCAAATGACAGACTGGACGAGGCAGAGGGACGAATTGATGAAGTGGAGACCGTGCTTCAAGCAGCTTCAACGCTAATTAAGAGGCCAACACAGCGCCAAGCTAATCTGGAAGCCAAGCTGACTGACCAGGAGGGTCGCGCTCGTAGGAATAATTTAAGGATTTATGGAATACCCG